>JASDQU010194980.1:5300-19740 GCA_032191745.1 Picea mariana | reverse complement strand
CTATCCATCCATGGGTGTTGTATCTGCATGTTCATTTTCCTTCATGTCCAAATACCTTCATCAATATTTTTGTCCAAAACCCATGACTAGGGTTGACATCAGTGACAACAACCAATCTTCCAACAGAATGATCAAGAGTTGAAGAACCTGATTTTGTCAGAGATGCATAAGGTTCCTTATGCTAGACGTATAGGTTACCAAAAGACAATTTTTGCAATCAATAAGCAATGCTTTTGGCCATGTATGAAAAAGGAAGTTGTGGAATTTATTGCAAGATGTCTCAAATGTCAAAAGGTCAAGGCTGAGCACAGACATCCAGTTGGTTCACTACAACCCTTTCCCATTCATCAGTGGAAGTGGGAAGTTGTGACCATGAAATTCATAACTAAGTTTTCTAGGACCGCTAAGAAATGTGATTCTATTATGGTGGTGGTGGAAACACTTACTAAAGTTTCTCATTTTATTCAAGTGAAGTCAGTGCACAAGAAAACACACATTGCTGAGATATACATGAGCGAAGTTGTTAAGTTGCACGGTGTACCTAAGACAATTTTTTCTAATAGATATTTCAATTTCACTTCGAAATTTTGGAAAGGAATATTCAAAGGATTTGGAACGAATTTGAATTTCAACACAACATATCACCCTGAATCAGATGATAAAACTGAAAGGATAAATTAGGTGATTGAATATATGATCAAGATGTATGTGATGGATAATCCATCAAAATGGGAATACTACCTTCATTTGGTATAGTTTTCTTACAACAATGGGTATCATGCATCTTTAAACATGAGCCCATTTGAATCACTTTATGGTAGAAAGTGAAACATGCTAGTGAGTTGGGACAACCCAACAGACCATGCACTAGTTGGGCCAGATCTACTATGGGAAATGGAGGAGAAGATGGTAAAGATAAGGAAAAATATAAAGAGTTCCCAAGAAAAGAAGAAAATCTGTGCAGATAAGGGAAGAACCCATAGGGAATTTGGTGTGGGTGAACACATGTTTCTAAAAGTGAAGGTTAGGCACAAATCCATGAAGTTGGGAAAGTGCTCTAAGTTAGTAGTGTGATATTGTGGGCCAATTGAAATCCTTGAAAGGATTGGTCATGTTTCCTATATGCTTGCATTTCCTGCATCCTTGTGTATTCATAATGTATTCCATGTGTCATTACTTAAGAAGTATGTACCTGATGATAATCATATTATTGATTGGAATGTGATTCAGGTGGATCTAGAAGGAGGATTTCAAGTGCGACCAATTTGCATATTGGATCAGAAAACCAAGCAACTCAAAAAATGAGCCATGGAGATGGTAAAGTTCCAATAGACATGGTATGGTCATGAGGATGCTATGGGAGCAGAGTATCCTTATCTTTTTGAATATTTTTGAAATTTTGTATGTACATATGTATACGATGCACTAAGGACAATGCATAAATAAGGGGTAGGGGATTGTAATGTCATCGATCCATGGCCATTTATAATTGTACATATAGGCTGGTGAGTTGTTGGTAAGAATTTCTTTATGTAATGTATATATAGGTTGGTGAGCCATTGGCACCTGGTTTTGGTTATTTGCACATCTAAGTAAGTGTGTGGAGAATTGTTATAAAGATAGAGTGCACACATTTTGTGGGTTGCACGCACCTAGGTCAGTGCGCACATTGCACCATGTTGTGTGCAATTGGATAAGTTCATGGTAATGACCTAAAAGTGCACATTTATAAGTTATATATGTGTACATGATTGATTATGTATTAAGGCCAAAGGGCCTATGTGATTATGAGGCTGGTAATCCTGGATGAAGATAGGCCAGCGCACCTATACATGTAAATATAATCATGATTATTAATATAATATTGCATCAATGTGTGCAGATTGACTCAAATGAAAAGATATGGGGGGTTGAATCCATCGAAAAAGGGAAAAGGGTACGAGTCGTAAGTCTTGGGGAATATTTTAATAACATTTCTGGTAAACTGTATGTGTATATGTTTTTATCCTAAGTTCCTAAGGGTAGGGAATGGGTCACGAAGTGGATTAAAGCTATGTTTGAAGGTGAAAAGTGTCAAGTGGAAGGCATGCAATATATATTTCTAGCCTTAGTGTATTTTGGGGGAAATTATCCATTATTCAAGGGATTCATGTGGAAAGATGTCATGAGCAAAAGGGGTTCAGACTGTATGGAAAATATGATTATTACCTTATCTACATAGAGAAGATTGTAATTATTTTTGGGGGTTAAAATATGATTTTACGGTCAAGGGATGGGTTGAAAGACCATTATTAGTCTCTCTAGGTGAGAGAATGGATGTTGTGAAGTGGTTGTCAGACCCAGGAGCTTACTCTCCAGTTGAGAGTATTGCTAAGAATTGTTCCCTGGTGCTTTGAGCATTAGTTGCAGGGCTTAGAGATTTCCTTTTCGACATGCTGTTGATAATCCTAGGAAGGTAAGTGGGGCAACCGAAGGGCTGTTGAGCATAGAAGGGGAACACTTCTTTAGGTGTGATAGGTGCACGAGTAATGAGGGACAATGAGCTAGTTGTAGAAGCGGGCACCTATGAGTGAGTAATTTTGTTGAGAGTCAGACCTTAGTGTGTCACTAGAATTTTTTTTCCCTAGTGGAGTTTGAGCCCCAACGTGAGGGTGACCTGTTGCTGAAATATTATGAGAAACAAATTCTATGGCTAGGAGGAACGTCTGAGTCAAGCCCGTAATTGGTGAATTTATAAAAGATAAGTGTTCTTTATGTTCTTGTATTGTTTACTATGTGCATATTTTTCTATGCTGGATATGTTACACATTATTTTGGTCACCCCAGTGATCCATTAACAACATGTGTTCATGTTCCCAAAAATGAGCTTTTCTTCATGAGGAAAGTGACTGACTTTCTCTTCTCAAAAACCCTATTAAGGAAGGTCGTTGCAGGATAAACTATACACAGGGTGCAACGATGCCTGATCGTCGCCCATGCTCTAAAGTTGGAATGTGACATCTCTGCAGCCTGCTCTATAGCTAAGGTGTGACGATGTCAAAAAACTAAGAAAATGATAAGTTTCACAAAATTTCTAGAAGGGGATCTTCTAGAGGGTGAGGTGGCATACATATGGTTGGGATCTTACTCGCTTCCCTGATTTGGTGGGATCATCCTAATGTCTTCAACCATATCTCCCTCACATTATATAAAGAGGGATTTATCATGGAAAAGGCTAAGGTTAATGAAGGTTGAATAAGGTAAGAATTGGATGAGGAATTCTACTTCAATTCATACTTGAGGATTTTATTTCAGTTTATCAAGTCATTGTGGATCTTCTTCATTCAAGTTTGGAGAAAGTGTGTGTGTTGGATAAAAGGGTCATCGAGAGGGGACCTTACGAAATCAAGGATTTGGTTGTAATCTCCACTTTCATTTTAATATGATACAGTGATATGTTTTTTTCCCATAAAACTTGCTTTGTTTTATTGTATGATTCCTTGATCACATACACATGTTCTCTTTGAGTATATTATATTGCTTTCACTTTGGTTGGCTTTGGTTCCCTTGAAGATTCAATATCACGGGAGCACCGGGGTGGAGCTAGGATGACAATGGCAAGAGGAAGAGATATTTAAATGGTATGTTCCCATCTCTTGTTAAATAGTAAACTTAATGGTTAGAGCTCAGTGAAAGCATTGTATTCTATTATGTTTTGTTCTAGATCTAGGTGGATCTAGGGAGATCCGTTTATGTTCGCATTTACCGATAAGTTCCACAACAAAATTGGCGACCATGCTGGGGATATGACCTCCTTTTCATTTTTTCTTCCCATTTTATTTTAGCTTTCCTTCTTCTGATTAAATTCACTCTCTGAGTCAGTGGGTGATCCATCTGGACTCCCTGGGTCTAGAAGTTCATTTAGATTTTTTTGTCTTTCTCCCATTTTTTCCTCATTTATAGACATCGTTGCACTGTGTCTCATTCCAAACCTGCGACGACTCTTAGACGTCGCACTCTTATTGACCAATCCAGTGCGATGACATCGCACTATGCTCTGCTAGTAGAATGCGATGACCTTTGCTCGTCGCACTGTGTCCCATACCCAACCTGCGACGACTCTTGTAGATTTTGTTAGAGTGAGTCAATTTCTCTTTTTCCCTCCCAGTTTTGCCTTAGTTTCCTGGGGTGAAATTCTAATGCCCATTTTTTATTGATCTCTGAGTTTAAATCTTGCTATTGATTGTTTTTCAGTGATTGAAAGTCTTTCTTTGTGTTTTGCAAGTTTTTTGCTTGTGATCATTGTCACAAGGATATAATCTCATATCTTGATCTGGGTGCTTGTTTGACAAAGGGTCTTTGGTTTGTATGAAGTTTTGGATTGATTTTACTTTCTAGATTGTTTGTTTATTAAGAAACAATTTTCTTGCATATGACAAACGGTTTTCTTGTATTTTTCATTTTTGTCTATATTACGAGTTTGATTTGGGAATTGTGTTGAAAGTGTCTTGATTTTATTGGGTTACATTTTCCTTTCATCATTACATCTCTGATTTTTTTTTGAAAAGGAAGAACTGAATTTGATTATTCTTTTAGTAATCCCTTATAAGAAAATTCTTACATTTGAAATATTTGTTAAAGAAAAGAATTGGAAAATTTTGTAGTTCATGATTATTTGGAATTGTGTTCATTCGAAATTAAGAAATTGCAATTCGTAGCCTATTGTACATCAAAAGAATACCTTCTCCCTACTATAATTAGAGTTCATTGAATTGAAAATTGCACATTCATCTCTTTTTTCATTTTATTGGGTCAAGTGCACAACTTCATCAGTTTCGTTTTCATCTCCCTTCCGAGTAAACAACAACCTCTAAAACACAACGTAAATTTAAAATTTATTAGTAAATTTTATTTTCTAGGGATCTTTTTCACCAACATTAGCTAGGATAGCGCTTTGGAATAGGTTGCAAGGCACACTCTCCAAATCATCAAAAAACACAATAGTATCTTGTGATAGGGAGAGTTCAAATCCAATTTCTACATTTTGTCCTGGGAAGCCCTTCTCACAAAAGGGTCAAACATGAGGTTGCATTAAGACTAGCAGAGTTACTCACCCTACTTTGTTGGTCTTGGTGTAGAGATTTCCCATATTATTGGGGGTCACTTGGAGGTATACCCACATTTCTGAGTGGAATCCTTTCGAGTTGATTTCATGCTAGATACCCTGCCTTTGCACATGGATCAGATTGTCGATTGTTTCTCTAGGCATCACTGTTGTAGTTGGTAACCTTAGTAGCCTATCTCTCTAGGGTCTTTACACAAGGTGACTGTGGAGGGGCAAGTCTTCACGGTACCTGGAATCAACATTGGCCAAACTCACTCGGGGTCCTTGGAAGGGATGATTTTAAGGATGGAAATTTATTTTGAAATGTATGAACCTTGGTGAATATTACTAATCCTTCATATGCCAACTATAAAATGTTTGGCGATATTTTTGTAAAAATATTCAAATTTATAAGAATTTTATATAGTTTATATAAAATTTTGGCGATTTTTAAGGTAAAATATTTTTATCCTAATAGAATTTGGGCGAATCATTTTTAGAATAACGAATCTTTTTTTGGGAAAAACCTTGGAAAATTAGCCCATGAGTGAAATTTAGCCCCTAAAATCATCCATGCTCCTTGGAGGGTATACCCACGATTATGTTTGGGAGATTGCACCAATGTGTAAGTCCATTACGCATGTCATAAACGTAACTTTTCCACCCACTTTATCACAACCCCTTCTTGTCTTGATTTCATGATGTTGGATTTCATCACCAACTAGTGACTTCAGAATAAGAAGGTTTTTTTTCTTAGTTTGATTCCTAGATTTTATTAGTGAGTGTTGTTTGCTTCCTATAGTTGGCCATAGATTGTTTTCATTCTTTAATTGGTTCAGCCAACATCGTCCTTCGTCATTCACATAGGATTCAAGGGATACCCCTGGAATATCTGGAAGGTTATCTCCCTTTGCTTCCTAACTCACTAGAAGGCTCTCTCGAGGGAGTAGTCAATAACGAAGTAGCTTCTTAAGTTGGAAGAACACACTCTTTGGAAGGATTTCAAATTGTTTCAGATTCCTTAGAGGCTTTCCGTCTCCCCCCCAAATCCATTATTGAATATTAGACAAGACAAACATTTTCTCCAGATGAATTCATCAGGAGAATTTGTTTTTGTTGAAAGTACTAGAGTACCTACTGGACCTAATGTAGGATCTAGAGTAGAGGATCCACTTTTTCACAGTGAATCATTTAGAACCTCAGTTCACACTGTCAGAACTTCTAATCCTAGTTCCATCCCTTCGAAGGTACATGATATTTACGACAACCTAGGAGCGAGTCCCGATCAACCTATGGCATCACACATTCCTAAGATGTATGTTACCTATACGGTACCTTTAGACCATTTTATTGGTACTAACAGTAGTGTCACCGTTGTTCCAGACCAATTTTTGGTTGGTTCTCACTCGATTCTTCCTCTCTAGATGGCCCATTCTATGGTGGTCCCAAAAGCTACCATGGTTTCTACCAGGAATGTGGTCATCGCCCAAGCTCCTATTGGGACACCACTTTCATCTAGACCAAATCCATCACTTCCCCCTGGGTATAGAGCTCTGAATATTTTCGTTGCTATCCCTACCCAGAATCTGTCTGGAGAGTCTGGAATTTTTGTTCCTCCTGGGTATAACACTGCGAGTCATTTTGTTCCTACAACTTCCCAGATTCTCTCCGGAGGGCCTTACCTTCCTCCTCCACCTTTGTTAAGAGGATCTCATCATCTTGTCCCTAGTGGCTCCAATTAGTTGGAAGCACCAGTATTTATATAACTTATGGTTTCCACATTCCTATTGGAGATCAACCTAAAGCAGGGGGGCAACCTCAATTTGGAGGAAAACCTCAGATTGGGGGACAGCCTCAACTTGGGGGGAAACCTCAAGTTGGAGTCCATAACCCAATTTATGGAAAAAACGTACATGTGTTACAATCTCAACCTTGGAATCTTTCTTTCCAAGGAAATCTACAACCGTCTAGGGGGCAACATCCTCAAGTCAATTCGTTTGTACCCCCCAACCTCGGTCAACTATATCTAGGTTCTTTGAATCCCACTTGGGGTCAAAACTTTCAATCTAATGTTCCTTTCCAAGTGAACATACCTAATCAACCCAACCCTGTGGGATATCTGCCTAAAAATCCTCCACAACCAAATATGTCAGGATTGTCAAATTACCTGTAGACTGCTTATGGTCCTACTGGTATACCTACAGAGTGTCCCCCCTCAAAATTACCAGTTTTCTCAGGTGAACCGACAGTTTCCCTTTCTGGCCACTTTGGACTTACCTGATTTGTCTAGGATTTTGAATGATCTTATTCTACATTCTCCTTATTGGCTTGTCATACCGACCAAGCTACCGTCCGATATTCCTAAATTTGACAATAGGACAGGAGAAGACCCAAATAACCATGTTATGACTTTTCAGTTATGGTGTTCATCTAACTTTTTGATGGATGACTCCATAAGACTATGAATTTTCCAACGAACTATCATAGGGTCAGCAACAAAATGGTACATCATGTTATTGTGTGGATTCTTCAATGAGTTTAACACCATGGACATGGCCTTTTTGACACATTACTAATTGCTAATTCGATATTTGATAGGAACCAAAATTTTGAGTTCTTTCAAACAATCCTTGTCCACTCATATTTTTTATCACAACCATGAGTGGAGGAGGAGAAGACGTTTAATAAAAGTTCCTCTTCCTAATCAACTATTAGCTGAGTGGTTTACCAAATCACTCATTGGACCTATTTCTCATTATGTCTCCATGGGTGGTGTTGTCAACAAAGAGAAGGCGATAAGTCGTGCTCAATATCTCGATCTCGTTTATTCGCAAACAGGAAAACTTTACGATTTAATCCCTGATGCTCCTCGCCCTTCCACAAACCCTACCCCAACACCTCCAACAAATTCTCATGTTGATGATGGTGTGATTGGCACCTTTCATGCTGAGACCCGGTCTGCACACGTCATTCACACCAATCCCAAATCTAATAATTCTAATGTACAAAATACTCCTACTCCTACTCCTTCCTCCAGTAAAATTGTTGAGATTAATTCGGTTCAATCCACACCTATCAGGAACAATCAAAATAAAAAGAAAGGAAAGGGTAAGAGCAAAGAGGAAAATAATAATAATCCGCAATCTGATAAATCCAAAATGCAAATCGTTGATGAGAAAGATAAATGTAAACCTCGTTACCCTTGCCTTATTTGTGGTGATGATCATTAAACGAAATATTGTCCATGATGTGTTGAGGTCTCTAAGGTCCTCCAAGGGACCAGGAATCCTTCTACACCTACCATTTTTTCACAACCTTTCCCTTCTCAGCAGTAAGACCAATTGGTCATTCATGACCAAGATTCTCCTTCTACCTCATCTTATGTCCTTATGTGTACTGGTGACTCTAAAAAGAATGAAGTTGCAGTCACAACTCGAGCCAAAGATTATTATCCATCAAAGGAAAAAGTTGATGATATACCACCTTCGTAGGTTCAACCTCCTTCCCCAACTTAATCTCCAAACTGTCCTCTTCATCTTGAAAGACCGAGTCTTGATACAGTTCTTTTTCATCCTCTCAAGGGCGTTGTTCAAAAGTCCACATTCAATCCTCACATGCATGTTGCCCAAAACTACAACATTGTAGAAGACCTTGCGCAAACACCCTCTGCGATGTCATCTCTCGAAGTCCTTCAAAGTTGTCTCACTCAAAGGAAGGCACTATTAAAGGCCATTGGTGGAATTGACCCTACAGATACTAATTTGATAATCTTTGACTTGTAAGATCACATTCCAAGGCTTCCTCCTCAGTTAGCATTTCAGATCCAAGTTGTTGTTGAAAACAAGAATATCTATAGAACTGTTATTGATGAAGGAGCCTCGACTTGTGTTATGTCCATTACGTGCTAGAAATATATTGTCTCTCCTGCCCTTACCGAGTCATACAATACCCTTAAGGATTTCAATGGTAAAGGTTTTAAACCTTACATTGTTCTTCCTCATTGTCTATTACGTTGGAAGGTAAGTCAGTCAATGTAGAGGTTGAGTCCTTCGATGCACCTCTTGATTATAATCTTCTACTTGGCTGCAGCTGGATCAATTCCATGCGCGCAATTGTGTCTACCTTTTCTGTGTGATATGTTTCCCGCACCAAGGAAAGGTCATTACTATTGACCAAATGGACTTATTTAATTTTTATTCTCTTACTAGCAACGTTCCTTTTATCTCGAATACACCTCCCAGTTACAAGAATTCTGGCATGGGTCTTTTGAAAGATTCAACTTTGATGGGTACATTTCCAATCCGACCACCCGATATTCCTTCTCCTTTTGTAGCTTCGATTAATATGATCTCCACCACTATTTATGAAATCCCTAAGTCATATGACCCCTGGATAGTACCTAACCCTAGTGATTGTCTTCGTTACAGTGACAAAATGCCTTTAAGTCCAGTTGAATTTTCTTATCAAGCTATTCAATTAGCAACTCCCTCTCCTCCTCTCTATGATTCATCTCCTGATCCGTTTCACATGATATTTCCTACTGATGAGATGATCATGTCGGTCATGTCTATGGAAGATAATCCATGGGATGATGGACATCATCATTCTATCCTCTTCCTAGAATGTGACACCATAGAAAGTTACCAACAGATTTCAAATCTGTCGACCATTGTTGTTATTTCTTCCATTCCTGAGTCGACACAAGATGTTTTGTATGAAGAAAAATTGAGTAACATTTCACTTACTGTTCCTCTCGGCATATCGATTAAACCTGGAGTTGTAGAAAATGTTCACATCGGTGCCTCATGTTCTACTGATGAGGTCTGCACCTATAAAGCTCTTTTCTAAGAATTATGTGACGTCTTTGCATGGAGTTATGATGAAATGCCAGGTATTGATCCCGACATCATTGTGCATGATATTAAGACATACCTGGATGCTAAACCCATTTGATAGATACTTCACCCAGTCCATCCATATAAGGCTTCTGCTATCAAGATCGAAGTTGAAAAAATTCTTAAAGATGGCTTTATCTATCCTGTGGCTTTTACTGATTGGGTATCCAATCTTGTTCCGGTAAATAAGAAACAAGGAACCATCCACATTTGTGTAGATTATAGGGACATAAATAAGGCTTGTCCTAAGGACAATTACTCGACCTCTTTCATTGAGTAGATTATTGATGACTATGCCGAGAGTGAAATTGTATCCTTGATGGACGGTTTCTCCGGCTATAATCAGATTAATATTTTACCTGCGAACTAACACAATACTACTTTTATTTTCCTTTGGGGAACCTTTGCCTACCAGAAATTACCCTTTGGTCTCAAGAATGTTGGTGATACCTTTCGGTGAGCTATGTCTTAAGCCTTCCATGATATTAATCACATTGTACAACCCTATCTTGATGATCTCCTGACTCACTCCATATGTCGTCAAGATCACCCAACACATTTAAGGGCCATTTTTGTACACTATCATTATTATCACATACGTTTGAACCCACACAAATGTGTTTTTTATGTGGAGTCCGATCAAATTCTCAATTTTATCATGTCGATACACAGGATTCGAGTAGACCCCTTGAAAATTGAGGCTATTCTTAACCTACCTCCTCTTTCCACACTATGCCAAATCCAAAGTTTGCAAGGGAAGCCAAACTTTTTGCGTCGTTTGATCCCCAATTATGCTGAACTGACGAAAGGATTCACTCGGCTACTGAAGAAAGGTTACAAGTTTGTATGGGACGATACTACAAACAAGGCCTTCAAAGATTTGAAACTTTCCTTAACCCGTACACCATTATTGTTTCCCCTTGACTATAGTTGATATTACTTCCTCTACTTAGCTGCTTCAGACTCTACCATTTCTATGGTCTTAGTCCAAGAGGATGATTCACATGTGATATAATATTTGATTCGAAGTCTTATGACTACCGAGACCAAATACTTACATGTGGAGAAAATGGCCTTGGCATCCGTTCAAGTTGTTCAACGTTTTTTTCATTATATCTTATTAAACAGAACCACCGTTATTTCTGATTTCAACCCCATGCAACATATCCTTGAAAATTTCTCGGGGGAAAGTACTCCAAATGGATAGTTATTCTCCAGGAGTTTGACTTGGAATTCAAATGTGCCAAGTCAAATAAATCTTTGGTTTTTTTCGAATTGACATGTGACCTTCCCTCCACTGAGACAAAAAATGTGGCAGAGGATTCCTTACCTGATGAATCCCTTTTTCTGATCAGTTCTGATGACATATGGTATATAGGTATCATCATCTATATCCAAACTCAAACTTTCCGCCCTGATCTATCTAGTACAGATCATCATCGTATATGGTATCAAACCCGTCAAAACATCATCCTTGGTGATACCCTTTACCGCCATGATATTGATTCTATATTTAAACGAGGTCTCACTTATGATGAAGCTGAGAAAGATTTGAATGACTGTCACTCCAGATCATGTGGTGGTCATATTTCTAGGTATGCCACTGCCCAAAATATCTTACGAGTGGGTTATTTCTGGCCTTCTTTGTTTAAGGACTGCATTACTGATGTCCAAAAATGCCATGCTTGCCAAACTTATAATAACAAGATAAGATCTCATCCTTCTCCCTTACATCTTGTAGTTTTCGTTGGTCCATTTTCCAAATGGGGCATTGACTTCATGACATGTAACTCTCACTCAGTCGAGGGGCATGGATACATCATTGTAGCTATGGATTATTTCACTAAATGGGTCGAGGCGATGCCTACATTTGATAACACCGGGAAATCTACAATAGTTTTCATATTCAATCATATCATTACTAGGTTTGGTGTCCCTCAAGCCATCGTTATTGATCACGATAGTCATTTTTGAAATTTTATGATGTCTGAACTTACTGACAAGTTGGGTCTTTGCCATGAAAACTTGACCCCCTATTATCCACAGGCCAATAGCCAGGTTGAATTAATTAGCAAATTCCTCATTACTATGCTTCGATGAATGATAGGAATTCATAAGACAAATTGGCACACGATGTTGTTCTCAACATTATGGACCTATAGAGAATCCATTAAGCCTACCATGGGATTCACACCTTTCTAGATAATCTATGGTATCGAAGGAATTTTGTCGATTGAATGTGAGATACCATCTTTGAAACTAGCCGTTGAACTTCTCCCCAACAACTTTGTTGAAGAGGAGCGTCTTTTGTATTTGATGAAATTATATGAAACCCGTTGTGATGATGCCTTAGTTATTGAAACTCATAAGAAATGTGTTAAATCCCAATATGACAAGCATGTCAGGCCGCGTGTTTTTTCTGAAGGTGATCTAGTTCTTCTTTACGAGCAAGATCGTGATTTGCTAGGGGCCGTTAAATTCAAGGCCATGTGTCGGGGTCCTTACATTGTCAAATGAGTGTTGGAGAAGGGAGCTTATGAGCTGGTTGATTATGATGGAATCCCTTTGAGTGAACCCAGAAATGGGCTTTACTTAAATAAGTACTATGCTTAATTCATTTTCGCATGAGTTCTTGTATTTTAGTGTATCATACTTTTGCGTTCTTTTTTGTTGTTTGATTTCAACCCTCAGCTACTTACCTTGCATTGTACTTGGTTTCCAGATGTCAGTGTATTCACTACCCTACATTAGCTTCATTGATGGCGCTAGTCGCAACACTCAGAACTTACCATCTATTTCTTGGGAAATCTATGCACCTACAGATGAATTGATTAGTCTACATTGTGTTTGCCTTGGTCATGAAACTAATAATATTGTTGAATACAATGCAGTCATTGAATTATTGATCGACGTTGTTTCACTTGGAATCCATCATCTTATTGTACGACTCAATTCACAATTAGTAGTCCTATAGTTGAGTAATGTTTAATCCATTCGAAGTCCTACGTTGTTAAGGGTATATTTACGAATTCACCTCTTGGAACATCATTTTGATTACATTGAACATCAACACATTCCTAGATGTCTAAATACATTAACAAATGATTTGCATAATTATGTGTTAGACAGACATTTGAGACAATTATGAAAACCAATCACACTTTGTATATACAACAAGTAAGCCAGTAGAAGCCTCATATATATAACGATAAAAGTTTACAAAAAGTGTTTTTTGTCCAAAGACCAAGATATAAAAAATGTGAAGTACATGGCTTCATAAACAAATAGAGAAAAAATGATGTTACTCGCTATAACATGCGACTGCCCATGCTACTCTATGGAGCTTTCGATCGATGGAAGAAGACACACCCATTGTATGGCATTGATAATGCCTTGTGATATCGTCGATGGAGGCATACATGATGTTCATCTTGATCCCTTATAGATTCTGCTCTAGGATATTGTAGTCAGCAGTATCTACTCCTGCTAGTCATCTCTCTGCCCTCACCTCTAGATGGTGGATGAACGGGAGGACAATAAGGTCCCACGTCTACATCATCAAAGAGCATTTTATTAGCCATCAGATAAAGAACACAAAAGCATTTTACATTAAAAATCACAAAACATCATAAAAACAAAATGTCCTTCTTACCTATGTCCCCCCATTGGGAACCCTTAGGAAGATCTAAGTCTGGATCTCCTCGGAAGTCTAACCCGACATATGCATAGTCATCAACCATGAGCATCTGAGTTCTCAACCAGTCAAAGAAAACATCGTTATATATAATGATGGTGCCAGCTGCATGTCGTGCCATGAGGTCGACCCACCTCTTAATTCTTAGATCCTGTGGAGAAGGTATATCCTGTTCTACTTGTAACCACAATACTGGGACCCTCTCTAGGAAGAAGGACACCAAAATTGACCCATATCCAAATTGTTTCAACTCACCACTCTTGCACTTGGTCAATTGTTTTTTCATGCTTTTGAGAACCACTTCACACCAGTTGAAAACTCGAGGCTCCATACATTCCAGCACATACTGGAAATAACTCTGAAGAGCCATATGGGGAGATGCACTCCCTGCCATGTGTGTGATGGTGTAGAGGACGGTCCATAGGGGAAAGTCTCAAACATCTCTTATAGCGACTTTATCGCTATGATTCTAAGTACCTGTCACACAATGCACACTAATATAGTGGTTCATAGGCTCGCCGCCACCCCTGCTACCTGTAAGAGTAACTCGGGACCCACGTCAAGATAACCCGATCAAGAAGTAGATATCCTCGATATCTATTTTAAGAATGTGAGCACCCACATGAAATGCCTACTCGTTCACATCCCACATGTGCACTATTGATTAAGGTTGGTTTTCATTGATTTCAACCCTTGAAGAAAGTCTGATAGCACAAAGGTTTGGGTAATGGAACCAAGGTTGTTTCAAGTATAATGGAATGTGTTTTA
>JASDQU010194976.1:0-19741 GCA_032191745.1 Picea mariana | reverse complement strand
TGGGTTTCCATGTAAAACACTGGTGTACTGTGTATGTGTGTGATTGTTTATTTATTACTGCTCATTATTGGATAATAATTCTACATTGATATAACATTTGAAGAAAAAAGATTATAATTACGTTATTATTGATTCACCCCCCCTCTTAGTAATCCAACAACATGAGGATGGAAGTGGCATGTCAAATATGATAGAGGATTCGTACATGAGGGATACACACCATAGACATATGGATCCACAGATCTAAGAGGAGATACATGACATGAAGACAATTGACCTTATGCTCACATATCATCATGAGGAGATTGAGTCACCTCTTTTGGAGACTCCATTAGTTGATTAGGATGTGGATATTGACAGTTGTATGGGATGCTTACATCCATGACCATCCTATAGTGGTGAGGATGTACCCTTTATTGGTCAGGATGACCATAGCAGGTGTCTGGACACATCTATATGGGATCCAAGCGTAGATGATAGTAGAAGGATGAGAGCACAGGAGGATACAATTGCTCACATTGGATACAATATGATTCATGGAGAGCTAGCAGTTGAGGATTATGTACAGTCACATATAGGAGGACCCAATGGCACAATGGATAGGGGGCAGTTCAATGCTTCATCTTTTGAAGTGAGTGTTTTTGGGGATTCCAGTGTCGACACTAGTAGTGAGAGACATGAGGTAGCACCTCAACATGGCTATGACTAGGAGTCACACTACTTGAAAAGACAATTGAGAGTCACAGAGGATATGATAATGGTATTCACTAGGCACATTGATGAAACACATGCATTGGTAGCAAATTACTGCCGGAGGGAATCAGTGGCACATGCTAGTTTAGATGGGGGATTTTCAATGGATGAATTTCATACTCTTAGGGAGAGAGTGTCTGTGATGAGGACCAATTACCAGCAATTATTTTCGAATAGGGACTGCCTATTGGGGACTGGCGAGATGTATCACGGGACTCTAAGGGAGCAGGAGTTGGAGGTCGACAGACTCACTCATGATTTGGAGAGCACCTGAGGATTATTGAGACACACAGATATCCATTCAAGTATCAGAGTCCTGATAAGAGGAGTTTATTGAGGAGAGTCGCCAAAGATCCACTACATCCATCTTAGTGGAGAGTCAGATATATTCTTCAGTCATATGGCTAGAGGATGTTGGTTGTCAAGAAGAGGAGCACCAGTTGATGGAGGAGAATGAGGAGTACCCAGAGTCACTGATGAGTACAAATAGTTATGATCCAAAGGCGCAGAAGATACCCTCCACGAGGACCTTTGAGACATTCGAGCACTCACATACACATGGGGAATCTGGAGCCAGTGGAAGTTTTGAGGACACTTCCATTTGTGTTCCGAGAGCGATTGACCTTCATGTAGAAGTTGATCCAGTAGTACACTTAGGATCTATGATGCAGCAGGAGTATACAAGAGATGACATGAGTATGAAGGGGCATACAATGATGAGTGATAGTTCACAGATACATGCCGAGATATGCAGTAGGATTCAGATGGATGTATTGGATTGCATGGAGGAGACACACTTAGGGGAGCATGTATATGCCTCTCCTTTGCAGCAACACATAGTTATGAGAGATCACCTTCCCACTATCAACAATTGCATGAGATATGAGAGATGGAGAGTGGTTGACCAACAGTTGGAGAAGTTACCCCCGGTTGTACCTGATGATTGGGGTTTGGTGATGACTACAAGCGAGTATTTATCATGGGTACCAATAGACGAGCTTCTGGTCATATCCTTGGGATTGACCAAAGCATGTGATATTTTCCAGTCTTACAATCAGCTATAGATGTTTCTGTTAGCCTTTCATGACACTTTTATCATAGACAACAACATGAGGAGAGATAGATGATGGTTGAGGACATGGAGAGTGGCTAGGCCAAGACCACCTAACATGAGTGCTTTTACGGCATATAGCAATATAAAGGTAGATCGTCAAAGGTAGAAAATTAAGATTTGGTGCATGATGGGGAGCATCATAGGCTAGGGGATAGAAGACATCTTAGAGAGAGACATAGTTATTGATTCTCATGAGGATGAACACGGAGGGTTTCTGACGGTGATCAATATGACATAGGAGCAGTTAGCAGGGATTGGAAATTATAAACTTCCAATTTTTCCATGGGATCTGGTAGTTCATTTTTCTAGTAGGTCGTTTCACTTTATGATGACCCGGGTTGCACCAGAGAGCCACATACTCCACTTTGGGTTGGTTTTGAGTGGGCCTGTAGGTTCTCATCCTATGGAATGGGACAGTTTCTCCCTCTTTATCATCATGATCAATCATAGAGGTGGTTGGGTAGGTTCTACTCCCATAGAGATTCCTTTACAGATGTAGCTTCTGGACAACAGGTCCAATTGCCACAGTTATTTCATCTTGAGGATCCAAGAGTGGGGGATCCAGTATGTATATAGAGAATAAACAGTCATGGTTAGAGTAGTGCAGTGCCAACATGGTGATATTTGGTAGAGACTAGCATGCGACCCAGGGATTGCAGGGTTGAGCATATCACTGACTGATAGAGGTGAGGGGACCTTTACAAGGGAAAGTCATTTTGACTTTCTAGTGAGCTTCAACATTGAGGAGAGCACATCACTTGAGGGTGTCTCATGGAGGTCTTGCAATACCTCACTATGGCAGCACCATGGGAAGTTGAGGGAGACCATGTTTGTCTTGATATGGTTCCAGAGGATGGACTCCTTCAAGAATGAATCCATGTGTCATCAGCAAGGGACTCCTAGTTTCGATATGATTCGGGATCATGATTCACAGGGTATTGCAGTTCACACCTTGATATGGGACCTATGGGGTGGGGTGCATGATAGTTCATCATTGGATGGGGTCTATTGTGTGTCCAACATGTGGACATGGGATCCTGGTATTATACTTGGAGGGATTTTGTTATTGCTTGAGAAGAAGTAATATTCTAGTAGGGAGGACTGTAATGTCCCCACTTTAGGACATCATTACATTACAGTGTGTTATGATACCATAGTAGGAAGATGGAGGTTATAGTGAGTATAGTGACTAGTGAGGGGTATTTGGGGGCCTCGCTTGCATCTCTCATCTTATTTCATCATTATGATCCATTCTGCACAACTTGGCTTTTGTTTCGTTTCATTCCAACGATTTCCATGATTTTGAGTTATTTTTGGCTATAGGTCAATTAAATTCACTAAGGAGGTAATATTGAGCATAATACTTGGAGGAACCTCTTAGTGTGATAGCTCATTAGAATAGGGAGGAACAACACTACAGGATAGGATGATGAGAAGTGAATTTCACTGGCCAGGGAAGCCAGAGGGAGAGATAAGGTGCTTTTAAGAGGTAAAATAGTTAATTAATTAATTAAAGTGATTTAATTAATCCATTAATAATTAAAAAAGTAAAAGTCACTTTGGAGGGACAAGGTGATCAGGAAGGATAAAAGAGAGGCAAGGACCAATATTCGCTCATTCATGTGATTATCAGTTTTGATATCTGGCTTCTAGCTAGTGAGCCCATGCCTTGAGGATTTTGAGGGTTTTGACTTAACAAACCCTAGAGAACAGTTCGGTGGTGAAATATCCCACTCAAATTGATCCAAGATTGGTCATGGAGGTGAAATATTCCTCCCTCACCATTCTACATCATATCTACTCAGCTTCAGAAGGATTCAAAACCAACCATAGGTACAGAAAGAGAGAGGGCGCACCATTGAGGATTTACAGCAAGAGGGGGTGCACCATTGATGGGAGGAAGGTTCGATCTAGGAGTATGAGAGGGTTTGCCAATATTTGAGAATTTGGGTTTTTCTTTCAGGGTCTTATCCATCATTTCTAGTTCATTCTGGAGGAGTTTTATGTGCCATTTGATTTATTAGAGCATTGGGTGAATTGGAGTAGAGGAGCGCACTTCAGAAAGTGGTTTCACCCATTTGACTGCTCATATATTCAATATTTATTTTGGGACTTCACCAGTGAGGTAACCGTTCCTCGATGTATCATTTCATTGGTTTTATGTAACATTTAGAGGCCTCTAGGAGAGAGGTCGAATTATTGGTCTTCATTCATCTAGGAGGGCGCAAGAGAAATTAGGGATTTGTGCATTGAGTGGGTTAGAAATTCACCATTCATACTGACACTTTACCCGGGCTTTTGTATAGACCCGATCTACATTTTGGCATCTTCATCGGAGTATTTTGAGGTCTTGAGTAGCAAGTCCAAATTATTGAGGGTCTTCAGTGTTCCAGTAGGGCGTAGCTCATCGAGTTGAGGCTTGGCACTTCATACTACCCATATATCATATTGTTTTTCATCTCATTTATTCAGGAGGGCCTTTGGAGGCTTGTAGATTCTCTTCTTGATCTTGTTGAGGATCATCTTCACTCTGTTGTTTGGCTCTTAGTTATATTGTATCAGGTTCTTCCAATATTATGAATAAGATCAGATCTGAGGTGTTTTGGGGTTGTCTATTATATTTTTGATCTTGCATATGGTTGAGGTATATTTCATTACTATATCTTATTATTTGTTTTTGAAAACACACATTAAAATCATAAGTATAACCCTAACGCAACCTAAAAGACCATAGTAAGCAAAGTGTTTGACGAAATGCCACAACCAGAAAAAGTTTAAAAACATATACAAAACATGATGTTCCTGGCATCTTGGCTTGGGAACATTATCATAGCCCCACAACATAGATGACGATCACTTGATGACACAACTTGATTAAGTAGAGGCTTTGATTAGAAAGATTGCAACATACTTTTAAATAATGTGTTTGATATTTGATTTTAATATTAAGAGAGGTACTAATGTCAACGCCACTAATAATAAGTTATGTGATATTTTGATCCTAGTTGACAACATAAGTTTATTGGGTTAAACAACCTAATTAGGTAACGACATAAGTTTATTGAGACAAAAGACTTAACTTTAGGTGGTTCAATACACATGATAAAATTTTCTTTTAGTGTTGGACTTTATTCTAAATGAAATATAATTTAAACTAATTTAATATAGTGCAATAAATAAAATGGAGTGTTTAAGCTAAGAAATGAGATACAATAAAGAAATAATGTAATGTGGAAGGTACATATCCTCCCTCTTCAAAAGAGACATCCCAATTGCTAGGTACACCTTCTTTTGTAAAACTCGTTAGAAAACAAGCTAAGATGAACCAATCATACATGAACCATAGCAGAGTAGTCTACAATTAGGTTTAGTACAAAATGAATCATTCAAGGATTTAGAAAATAGTCCACTTTCACCATGAAAATCCCTTCTTCAAATTAGTTAGAACACCAAGTTTAAAAGAGCTAAGATTAAACATATAGACATTCAGAGTGTAGTCCACCAACTACGGTACATGAGTAATCATAGATTTTGATTATAGTCTAGTCCACCAACTATGGTATATGAGTAATTACTCCTTGTTTCATGTCAAATGTTAGAAAGAATAAAAAATAAGTGAAAATGAACACAATAACAAGAGAATAGTCGACAAGTTAGAATTTTAATACTCGCAGGAATGAAGAGAAATGGGAGAGAAGACAATAGTCCACAAGTTATAATTCTCACACTCACAAGCATGAAGAGAAATGGGAGAGAAGAGAATAGTCTACAACCCAACACAATGTTACAAAAGTATCAACACAATTGGCTAACAACAATTTCTTTATTAACATATAAAGTTAGCTTACAATGTCAAAAAAATAACCTTTCATTCGAAGGAAATGGTTCTACTTATATGTAATGTCCCCATTTTTGGGTTCCCCTATTCCATGATTGGGGATAACATATAAGGCTTATGTAAACTCAGACAAAAGGGTGAGGTTATGTTATTGACGATATTGGAGGGTTTGGAGGAGTTAGATGAGGCCCAAACTAGTCCATTTACAATTTTTCATCATCGAGATCACTTCCGGATAGATATATATTGGTTTCGTGGTGTTCTGACGATTCTCGTAAATTAAAGTTATTATTGAGCATAATTCAATTAAATGCACTAATGGTATTATTTGGATCACAAACTTTGGGGGAATACCTTAGTGTAATAGCTCTTTGGAACCAAAACGAAAATGTCTAAAGGTTAGGATAATGAGAAAGGGACTTCCGACGTCTGGGAATGTCTTAGATTCCAATTAATCACTTTCTAACATTAAAAGGGAATTAATTATTTCATGTAATCTGAAATGGAAAATACTCTATTTTTAAAAGGTCACATTGAGTAATCACGTAAAAAGTCACCTAAGTGACTATTGAGTTAATAAAGTCAATTTAATTTATTAAAAGGGTAAAAGGGTCAATGAGAGAATAAAAGGAGAATGAGGGGCGCCCTCTCTCACTATGCATATTATTATTTTCTAAAACGAAATTGAGAGAGCTCTTTGTGTCTTTGGATTTTGGGACGAAAACCCTAAAGAGTTTGGAAGATTCGTTTCAATGGTGTGACCATCTACCCTAGCTAGTCGAAGGGAGGAGATCATACAAATTTCTTCATTGTGGTTTAGTGTGGCCGAGTCTTTATCATCTTGGTGGCTGAGTTTATTTTTTTGTGACGGAGTTGCTTTATTTTTGGCCAAGTTCTCTTGGGAAGGTCGAGTCACCTTTATGCAAGTAATATCTTTCATGTGGTATTTTTTTATACATAGCAGATGTCGTATTTGAGGAGGAGGGTCAAGTTTGTGGTTGCGAGAGGTTGATTTTCATAAGAAAATCATGGGTTCTTTATGCTAGGAAAAATTATGAGAACTGGGGCACATTTGTGTGACTAGGAGGCTGATTTTATCATCTACAATAGCATAATTTGAAAGCAGACGAAAACCCTTTGTGATCAAGTCATTTCTTTTGAGGAAAGACCATATTTCTTTGTTGGGGGGCGATTTCTTCCTATCAGTCTGAGTTCTAGAAAAAGAGGATGATTTACCTTTGCAAGGACATCAATATTTGGACAACAAAAGAGCCATTGGTGGGCAGTTTGTTAGAAGGATTACTCTTCTAGTTAATTAGAAACTACCAATTGCAAATGCTTAAGTAAATTTGTGAGTTAATACTAGTAGCATTTCTTAGTCTAGCATTGAAATAAATAAATAATATTTTTTTTTTGTTTTCTTATTATATCAGCTATGATTTGCGGGTTTGTATGCTTTTTTTTGTATACATTTGTTGTATAAAAAAGAAAGAATTTTGTTTTTCTTATATCATATATAAATCAACCAAAACACTTCAAAATTCTCAAACAAATTGCCATAGCCATAAATTGGGATTTTAGTAGTGAGAAGACACCTACATCCTAAGTGTTTGACGAAAGTCATCACTCGAGAAATACTTATATATTACTACAACAATAGGGAAAATTGTGACAGTAGTGGTTAGGATCATTACATTATAAGTGAAACTAGTGGATATTAGCCTTCCAACTTCTTATTTCTTTAGTGACCATAAGTGACTTTTGAGATTATATTTTTATGAGATTATATTTCTTAAATTATTATAAGCATTGTATTATCTTCACTTTGACTATTCAAACTAGTTGTGAGAATAAACATTTTATAAAATTTAGAAATTACAATCTCTCAGTACTTGTGAAGAAACTTTTAAAAATAGCCATTAACTCTTGAAACAATCACTCCTATCACTTAGATGTCAACGTCCTCATTATTGATCTCATACTTCCAACACTTCAATTATCAATCATTCCCTATATTATTCCTTGATATGTTCCCTTGAGAGGAGCTATGGTGAGTATCCACTAGAGGTTTGAAACCTCGTCATTTCAAGCTTAAAATGGAACAGTGGAAATCTAGAGGAGGTATCCATGCATATAAAAAGATATTTTTTTAAGAGCTTGACGTCATAAAATGTTTTTAAAAATTTAATATAAAAGAGGGATTAATTAATCAAAGTAAGATCATTTAACACAATTTTTTATAACTAAAAGGACACCTTTATCTAGAAAAATAAGGAATAACTAGTCTAGATGGAGAAGATATAAGGATGTACAAGGATCTAAAATATCAAATCCTAGTATTTAATATTAAATAATTTCACGATAAATTTAAATACTAAATAGGATGGTAGTCTTTAAAAGTCACCGATAAAGGAGGAAAATGTGTTGGGAATTATTAGGATGACCCTAAAAAATTAAACCAACATTTTAAAGACAAAAGAATCATTCAAATATACTCAATATACTATAGACCGTCTTCATTCTATTAAGGTGAGGAAGTATATGCATACAAAACTACAATAATGTATTTAAAAATTCTTATGATCAACTCAAATAACAAAATAATCATACCACAAAATTGTTTCTTCAAATTGAGAGTACAAAATGAAATGTCCTTCAGGTTACAATCTCTTGGAATTGGTTGGCCCATGGTATTCATCCATGTTGTTTAATGTGATGAAGCTTAATTGAAGGTTTGGAATAACCCATTGTAAAATACTTCAACATTGTTGGCCTAAGTTAGTTGGCTTGGTCATAGTGGCTAAATTTAATGAACATATATCTTTGAAGGTTATTTTTGGTAAAGGGTTTCAAAGGTAAATCATTGGTGCTTATTTAGTGCATGATTCTTGTATTTGATGTTTTTCTTCTTTCATTGTGTTTGGTTTTTATGTGTGGAATTAGATTCAAGAAAACCTTGAATCTCCAACGAGAGTGGCCCCATACATCTAAAAGCGTTTGTAGATATGTTATGTCAACATATGTGCAAGGAGAACAAGCGGAACCTGCTAGGTTTGGAGGTGATAAGACTAGTCACGACAATGGAAACAACTCCTTGTTTAAAGCATAGATATAAAAAGGAATTTATGGTTAACTTGCTTTATGAAATCAATGGTATGGAATCCATTAAAATGAATATTTAATGTTATCATTGTAATCTGTGCATGGATCCCATGATTTTTGTGCAAATTGGCTAGTCGAGGAAACCAAAGATAAACCTTTGGTGGTGTTGTATGTTGGTACTTTTAAATTGTGAGCAATTTAAACCAAGATATTGTTGTGTATATATAAAGAGATACTAAGATAAACCACGATGAATTTTCACTTATTCTTGATTTAAGCATGTCGTTGGTTGAGTGGCATAACTTGAGTTCAACCTTAATACTGGTAAGAGGCTAAGAAGAAATAAAAGGGACTCTTTGTTGGTGTATGGGATGATATGGGTCAATCTAAATATCTCCTAGATGTAGTTCATTGATGACATAGCTATAATGTGTTCATTGATGACATAGCTATAATGTGTTGATTATTGGATATGAATCATTTAATCCTTGTTTGTTAACTGTTGTGAACATGTATGGGATGATATGGGTCAATCTAAATATCTCCTAGATGTAGTACATTGATGACATAGCTATAATGTGTTGATCATTGGATATGAATCATTTAATCCTTGTTTGTTAACTGTTGTGAACATGGGTATAAGTTCCCTATAATTAAAATCTTGTATCTCATTGAGCACACAACAACTTCTCCTTTAGTTTTTCCTTTTCTTATAACTTGGGAAAAAGGTTGCCCCTCCTTCCCATGTTCTCTTTATTTTAAGTTCAATAGAATCCAAGATTTCATATCATAACTTGCAAAAAAAAAAACATTTTCTTTCTTTGAATCAAATCCTTTGTAGCATACATAGCACCCTTTGTGCTCTACTGAGGATATAGAGTACATGGAAATTTCCATTAATAAACCATATTTACATAACTATGATACCATTTTGAAATGTGTGCATACAACATTAGAAATAGAATCATACAAATGTCATCAACCCCTAGAATTGTAGATGCAAACTATTCCTCAAACATAGCATCAATCTAAACACACAAAACAAGAAATAAACAGAATATTCAAGAACAACACTAACATAATAAATAATAACAGTGACTAAAACACTTATATTTATGAATGATTACACAACTAGATATAGATGTCGAACAATCCACACAACTGTAATTGTCATTTCATTATTTCTCTATGCAATAGGCCACCCTCGAGCATATTTGACATGTACATCCTCTAGATGGAGTTAAACTTCTTCAAGTATCTTCTGCTGACCTTCCTGAATATTTTCTTCTTTCTCCTTTTGAAGCTGGAATGTGAACCCATCTATCAAATTTTGACGTCCTTATTCAATTCTATATTGAATTTCTTATTTTACCTCATCAATATTTAGGAATTCCTCAACCTTCTTGGAAATTTCCTTTTCAAGTCTTTTGGTAGATTCTTCATTTAAGATCCTTCTTTCTTCTTGATTTTGAAAATTCTTATTTTCATTTTTCAATATTTTAACCTCATCCAGTAGTTTTTTTATTATAGTTTCATAATCTACATATCTCTTCATTTTTATTTTTCAAATCCTCCATTGACTCATATTTTTCCCAATTTTCTTTGCTAGTATTTTCTTATTTTAATTTTTGAACTTCTTTAACTAGTACTTCATTAAGGTCTCGTATCTTAGACAACTCATCACTCTTCTTCTTGAGCTCTTCTTTTACTTATTTTAACTCCTCTTGAATTTTATACATCTCCTCATTTTTGGTATCCTCGATCCATTTATTTGAGAAGATTTCTTCAAATTCTTCCCATGGAATTTTCCATTTGTTATCCTTATCAATATCCATCCACCAATTCCAAGATTCACCAAAAAAATAATTTCTTACCCTTGAAGTAGTCAAATCATATTCCTTTTCCATCCTAAACCATTCCATAGGATTTATTTCATGTTTATCTTCATCTCCTATAAATTCAGGTATTTCCAGTGATTCTTAAGTGACGTCTAAACCCAACACTCAAATTACAACCCAAATATATTAGGAATAATGATATCAAATAGTTATAATCCTTGGTCCAATATAATAGTATAATTTTACTCTTTTCAATGGATTTTGAATCATCTCAATCGAACATTCCAATCAAAAGTTATGACAACTTTAAGTGAATATACCTTTGAAATCCTGATTTAGAGTCTATCCTTCTCGACGACCTTTCTTCTGATGTATTTCTACAATTTTTTCCCCTGTGAGTATTAAATTTCAACCTATAGTACTATGAAATATCTTCTCTGCAATTCCATAGGTTTGACCAAAATTGGGTGTGCCAAATGAAAGTTATGGTAATGTAACACACCCAACCCCTAAGTACCCTTTCTAGGGATGCAGCATCATAATTTCGTTTTCCTAATCCATCTCAAATATTAATTCCGCTATATCCATTGAATTCTTCTCGCCACGATCTTTCTAACGACTATTACTCTCTAAATCAACCTCTGTTTTACAAGTTATGGCCTTTTGAAGTTCTTGGGGTGATATTAGTTGGGTGCCACGTGGCACCCATGTGGTTCCATATCATTCATACCATATCTAGGTACCTACCTCCTACAAAGAAATTCCATCCGTCAACTAATCTCATGACTGGACTAAATCCTCTTCTAACATATAGGCTAGCGGGTAATTCAATGTTCGACGCTCCGACATTGAACCTCCCTTTTTCTCTTCTACATGCATGTTCCCTGGAGTCCTGCATTCCCAAACTCCCAAGGTGCTTCCATGTAGCTCTACCCTTTGATCCCTTTTAACTTATCCGCGATGTTGCATCCCAAACCTCCGGAGTCTTGAAGTTCTAGATTCCTGAAGGGTCCACTCTCACACATGGTGACATATTAAATACGAGGGATAATACAGGTGGGTCCCTCGTGCTCCTCCCACCAGATGGACCAAGCAATGAGTTTTAGGTGTAATATTTGGTCGAGGTAGTGATGATAGGTGGCCCCTTCAGAGGGTGACACTTTTCATGTGTTAATGGGTCTATAGGGTATGTGAAATGCACAAATCCAAGTGACACGTGGCACATCAAACGTGGGTCCACATCACCCTAGTTGACGTCAACATGCCCCATCACCTTAGAATAACAACCTTTCAAACTCTCCGATATCACATTCAATATGTGTCCACATATTCCTTGGGATCTTTGGCCTCCATCACTTCACAAATTCGACGTTCAGGGGTTTCATGGTGTATTTTTCAATTTTCTGCCAGAGTTTTAAGTCTCCAGACTACCCATGGTACTCTTTACTCATGCATTTTATTGCAAGGATTATAACTCCTCCTTGACTAGCATAGACTTCCTCTCTCTATTTTTAAGATCCTTCATTCCTAAATCTTACCCCGCTTGGGTAGAAATAGCATACAACAACCACTCACAATTAATTTCATATCTTTAGGATATTGAAATATTTTCAGATGGGATTCTTACCAAATTCCTTCATACCTTATGCCACATAGGTATGGAAAATTTTGTACATGTTATGGCTACTAGCACCCTTTCTGGTATTACCTAATTAATGATTCTTTATGGGGACTTTTAAAGACCCTTCAAAAATCTTTTGACAACCACCTTCTCATAGTCATCCTTTGCTTGAGGTTGTCCATCATTGGAAACTGTATTCCTCAACAGTTCCAATTTATTTCTACACATGACATACATCATAAATATGTTATTCGTCATGTAAAATAAAAATGAAAGTATCGTATCTTTTAAATAAATAAAAGAGTTTTCAGATATGTCCTAGAATATCTCTATGCACCTCATCACATTATCCTTAAGGCTTCCATGAGTGCAACAAAAAAAATTCTCAATTTTTTCCTCAGTCATACAACCGTCGTCATTATGGTGTCAAAAAATTTACTTTCATCATCATACCGGCTTTCTTGTCCCAGAGAAAAAGATAATATATGAAAAGAAAGGAGTTAAGTCTCTTCCCTTTTCCCCCCTCCATCTACACAGCCTGGGACCTTCATTCCAACTGGGTTATTTTCCAAGGCCTCACCTACTTTGTTTAATATGGCTTCAACCAATCCTATTCATTCAAACTTAGTTACTTACTTATTCTCCTTTATCCAACTGTACTTGTTCTTCGTAGATGCTCATCTAAGACCTACAACTTTGTAAGCATTTCAGAGTTCTTAAGGCGGAAAAAGTGTTCCTCCTTTTTCCTTTTCTTTGCTTTTGCAATTACTCCCTGTTGGGATCTTCCTTCCCTTTTCCTTGAGAAACCTTGGTTAGGCTCACCCTAACTCTTAGTATACATCAACATGTTTTAATATAAAACCCTTTGTTCATAATGAACCATGACCCTATGCACGTTGCACCTTACCATTCAGTTATCAGAATGGTCTACACTCGTTGGTTAGTTTTCCACTCATATATTTTGATTTATAATGTAATCCATGATTTCTTATATAAATAGGTTTGTATCCCAATGCTCAATTAGCAGTAGTCATTAAGGTTGTGACTCCATTCTCCTGACAGAGTCTTCACACAATTCTTCTGCAGGGAACTCCTTCAGCATGGAACTTCCTTATTGCATATCCTTATCTATTTGCGATAGAATCTACCTTGAGTTAGCTTTAGTTGTTTACCAAATATTCCATAAGGAATATAAACATGCAGCTTTGTTATGCATCCAAATTTTTTTTCCACACATATTCCTTGTTTGGATAACTTACATCCATGATGTACTTAACCACATGCATAATCATAAATCATTTAACTTATGATTGTTCACAATTGTTCTCATGCATTCCTCAAAGGCTTAATCATGTTTCCTTTTGTCATGACAATAGAGCATCCTTGCTCATTTACTATTTCATTTTTTTATACTATCCATTCCTCAGAGAATGGAGCACATTCCCCTCAACCTATCATTCAAAACCAATCTTTCATGACTCCTCATAATAGAGTTGGCCATGCATCCATGGTATTCATTCAATCTTGGCAAGTGTAGTTCTTGCCTTACATATCACTCATCAAGGAAACCATATTGTTCCTTTAGTATACATATATTCTTACATCATACATGTGCATCACTTGCACATTTAGTATCATTCATACCTAGTTGGTATTAATATTAGGCTTCATATCAAGAAGCTTCACAATGCATTAATTCCATGCACTCGAGCCTATACACACCTAGCCCAAGCATACATCATGCAAGATCATTTCTTGCACCCTTTCCATGTCATACATTCACATGGACATATCATACTTCCAGATCGTTCTTCCAAGGATCTTACCTCTATTCTCAGGAAAAGTTCCATAGAGATACTCAACATTGAGGTTCCCTTTTGTTTGGGAGCTAGCAATCAGTCACATGTCATCCACACGGCCATTTTAACAAACATAATCATAAATATGTCCCCATTTCCATATGACAACAAACAACAATAAATTATCCTTTCCTCTAGTGTTATAAGATGACTCAGCAAACTAGAAATATTATCAGGGAAAATCCAATAGTTCCCCAAGGAAACAAGAAATCTTATCAAGGTTCTCTTTCATGCCTCAAACCATTCTTGGTCAATATATTTCTACAAGAGAATATTTTCCTAAACTCCCTCTTATATCTATCTGAGTATACCAAGTTATTTCCATATGGTTATCATCCACCTCTGGATGTCAATATGACCCACTGGTCAATCCAAAGGTGTTTTCCAACTCCTTAATCAGACCTTACATCGGTCTCTCATAAATCCTTACAGTCCTATCGTATTAAGGAAATAGGCCACAACATTATCAACTTTCATTCTCGTTGTTAACTCCTACTGTCATAAGGTCATCCTCATATAAAAGGTCCATTAGTAGACCGTACCTTACAAACCACCACAGGTTATAACATGCTTAATTTTCATGTTCAATATGTTTCCATATGCATTCTTACGCATAGACATGACCTTGAGTTATCATGGATGTACACTCCATTAACATAACCATGATATTTTGAAATTTCTATTGTCGATTCACTTCCACCTTCATGAAGGTTGCTCTCAATCTATAGGGTTCCTCTTTACTTGCTTACTGGATTATTCCAGCAGTAATTTTCAGTAAGTAAATTGACCTTACCATTTCCATTAATCCTTTGATTGTGAGGGGTCATACACTTATACTGTGTTTAATTATTTATTAAAACAATAATTATTACTACTACGGATCCTTTAATCCATTCGCATCCAAGTCTTTCTATTAGTGCTCATCAACATAATTCCATTCCTGTAGGATTGACCATCATTTCCAAAAAGAAATTGTAAGCTTCCTCTGCCACAAACTAGTATGACTCAATGTCATTGGGTGAAATCCCAACTAAATTTTAAATATGCATCCTTATACTCAAGGAACTTATGCAGATGATTTCCATTTGGCAGTAATATTGTCAATAGGCTCATCTTATCCTTGGTAACTGAATCTTATGTATGTAAAATAGCACGTACGATTGCACAATGAAGTCAATTTCTTTATTTGGAAACATTAGCAACATACAGTGTAGATTTCCAAAACATCTATCAACATTAGAAGGTTTCATTCCTCACTTTAGTAGAGGTTTACTAATCCTCTTAAGAATGGGTAAAATAGGGTGTTACCCCATAAAGTCTTCTAATAATAATTTTATACAAATCATGCATGAGCCCAAGCAGGCTAAGTGTTGTTTCCATGATCTAATACCAATTTGTAACACACCCAACCCCTAAGTACCCTTTCTAGGGATGGGGCAGCATAATTTCATTTTTCTGATCCATCAGAAATATTAATTCTACCATCTCCATCGAATTCTTCTCACCATGAGCTTTCTAACGGTTTCTACCAGGCTCTAAACCGACCTATGGTTTACACGTTATGACCTCCCTAAGTTCTTTGGGTGTTATTATTTGGGTGCCATGTGGCACCCACATGGTTCCCTCTCATATGTACCATCTCTAGGTACCTACCTCCCGCATAGAAATTCCACCCCTCAACTAATCTCATGACTAGAATAAATACTCATCTAACACACAGGCTAGCAAGTTATTTGGTGTTTGGTGCTCTGACGTTGAACATATCTTTTTGTCTTCTGCACGCATGTCCTTTGGAGTCTCACATTCCCGAATTCCCAAGGTGTTTCCATGTAGGTCCAGCCTTTAAACCCTTTTAACTTATCCATGAAGCTGCATCCCAAACCTCTGGAGTCCCGAAGTTTCAGAATCTCGAAGGTTCCACTCTCTCATGTGGTGACGTATTAAATATGAGGGCGAATACAAGTGGGTCCATCATGCGAATACAAGTGGGTCCAAGCAGTGAGTGTCAAGTGTGATATGTGGTCGAGGAAGTGATGAAACGTGGCCCCTTTAGAGGGTGACACGTGTTGCGTGCTAATGCATCTATAGGATATGCGAAACACATGAACCCAGGTGACATGTGGCATAGAAAATGTGGGTCCAGGTCACCCTGGCTGACGTCAGCACACCCCGTCACCATGGACTAACATCCTTAGAAACCCTATGATATCACAGTCAAGATGTGTCCACATAGTGCTCAGGATATATGGCCTCCGTCGCTTCGCAACTTCGGTGTTCGGGGGTTTCATGGTGTATTTTTCAGTTTCCTCCCATATTTCTAAGTCTCTTGACTACCAGATCTAGCGACACATGTCCCTTGTCTACCAACGTATGAGATTTACTTCACTATTCATGACTTCGGGAGCCTTCACACTTTAACGACTCTCGTCCAACTTCCTCAGGAGTGACATGTCTCTGGACTACGAGATCTCCTGCTGCATGGAACAAATAGATAATTTCCAAAGGTGACACATGGCTAGGTAGAGAGGACATGTGGCCCCTTCAGTGGGTGACACATGTCATGTGTTAATGGACCTATAGGGTCTGTGAAACACCTGAATCTAGGTGAAATGTGGCTCATTGATCATGGTTCCATGTAACCCTCGATGACATCACTCTTCCACGTCACTTTGGACTGATAGCCTTATAACATCCCTCAGATATCATAGTCGAGATCCGACTATGTAGATTCATAGATCTATGACTCCCGTTACTTTGGAAATTTGGCATTCGAGAGTTTTTCTATGCAAACTACTCATGACTTTGGGAGTGGGTCAGCGTCGGGCTTACCATAGTCTAAACCTGACATTCAGGGTATATCCACGTAGGCCCACAGATCTATGACTCTTGTGGCTTTAGGAATTCGTTCTTCAGCACTTCAGGGAGTTCCTCTTCCCTTTAACAAAACGACTCAAAATTGTCGAGGTGCCACTCTCTGAACCGTGGGATCTGACAACACATATCCCTTCCAATGGACTATTTTTTATTTGATTGTGATCTTAAAATAGGGGGCTAACGTTTTTTTCTATGCAAGCACCCTCTATTCCATTAAAATATAAACTTCAGGACCTTGCTCAATGTCTCAGTTGTGCAAGAGAAGTTATGTGTCAAGTTTATGCCTCTTTTATGTGTTTATGTGTGAGGCTCTTTAAAAGGTTAAATGTTGTTTAAATAAATACAACATCAATATAACATGCAGCAAAATATAACCAGAAACTCACAACAATAACAAGATGATAAAGGAGTTCACCCCCAACTGGGCTACATCTCCATGAGCCTCCATCAATGGACTAGGCTCTCTAGGATTAGTTTTTCAAATATGATTTTACAAGATCCTTCTCAACTCCAATGGATTTACTAACTGCACCATTGGGTTCAAAATACATAAAAACCCCAAAAATGACTATTAGATCTCTGAAAATGGACCATGGCTCATTCGGGCATGACCTCTTCTACTGGTGGCCTTAAGCTTCCCTGAGATTCCTTGTGGAAAAAACACCTATAAAATTCCTCAAATGGATCTAAAACCTATCCCAATGTGTTCAAAGCATAACAATTAGTCAAAAATGACTATTCAATCACAAAAAATAGGCTTGGGATCATCTGAGCATGGCCTCCTTCAAGGGTGGCCCTAAGCTCCCTGAAGCTCCTGAAACTTCAAGGTAGAAAAAGATTCAAAATAAGTCTCTAAATGTCTTTGAAAACTGTTCCAATGGATTAAGAACATCCAAAAACCCCTAGCTTGGATTCTTCGGCACCTCATTTGGCCAAAAACTGAAGAAGTTAGGCCTCCTGCCATTTTCCTCCTTCCAGCTTGTTGTCTCTGGTTCGCCAATTTACACTCCTGTGTGAGTAACCTGGCTTCTAGGTGTTTCCCATGCCTAAACCTAGCACATGCATGCCTCTCTACAAAATGTGCCAAAATGTAGAATGGTTAGGGAACCTAGCCCCCAAACCACGGAGGTGTTGGGCGCATGGGGGTCCATATGGCCACGTGCCAGCGCAAAATTAGGGGCCCGTTGCAAGATTTAATGAGGGTGTGACAAGTGGCAAGGCACATGGTGGTGGGGAGGCCATTTTAAAAATGCATGTGCATATATGTGGCAAGGGTTATATGGAAATGACACACAAAACCAAGGGTTGGGGCTGAGCCCCAGCCTGGAACCCACTCCAAAATGCCACATACACAAACTTAAATATATATTTAAGTATATACATATTAAGTACCACCATGTGGTATCCCACACATTGCCAAAGTGTTGACCATGCGGGAGGTCTCATGGTCAAGTCCTGCAGACTCCAACATAACTTTTAACATACCAAAACCTAGGTGCGACATGGCAGCCCACGTCTGGGCCACGTGACACCACTCCATTGGCCAACAAAATGCCACATGTCTCAAATATATTCATCCACGTGTCTCACATGAATTCGCCCACGTGTCTGCCCAAACTGAAAACTCAACACTGACACATCATCACTTGCCATGTCATCTTCCACATGTGAGTCGTACCCTGCCATGTCAGCATGTATAGACTGTACAATCAGCATTTTTTTTGCCTATTTGGAAAATTGAATAGATCACGATATCTCACTCATACAATGTCTATTTAACCCCATTCAAAGTGCGTTGGGTTCATGATGATGAGGGATATGCACCTATTTTTTTTTAGGCGATTCCAAACATTTTCATCTTGGGGCTAAATTTTGACCCCTAGTCCAGATTCTGATCATGCCTTCCCACTAAAAGGATTTTGGACCCACAAATGTTGATGATTATCTGTTTGAGCTTCAATACTCTTCTGATTCCAAGTTATATCAATTTATTCTACTTGAAAATTCTTTTTGACAATCACCTGGGTACCTTGACATGCCTTGCACTGCAACTAGCTATGTCCGCCAACCACTGTTCTCTGGTTGTTGCTGACCCATTGTTCTCTTTGTGCTTGGAGGAATGACAACCTTCCCACTGAAAATCCTGTCCCTCTTGTGAACTATTTGGTGTTGTTATCAGACTAATCGGTAGTTGCGGACACTAACAGATCTCCCTAGATCCACCTGGATCTAGAACAAAACATGACAGGACATGACTCTTTCCCTAAGTTTTGACTGTTAAATTAACTAGGAGGAAGGAACAAATAACATACCTTATTATCACTTCCTAGGGTCTTTGTTGCTCCCGCTTCGCTCCAGTTCTCTCATGAAGTCAATACCAAGACAACACAAACCAACCAAAGTGAAGATAGCACAATATTTTCAACTATCAACCTATGTGTATGATCAAGGAATTACACAATAAAGTGGAAATAGATTTATGGGAAAGGGACATGTCACTATATCATATTAATGGAAAGTAAAAATTACAACCTGAGCCTTGATGTCGCAAACTTCCTTTCGATGGATCTTGGCTCCGACACACACACTTGCTCAATCCTTGCATGAAGAAGATCAAATCCTCTTGATAGACTTGCTAGAGTCTCCAAGCTGTTGTTCAATGCTAAGTCCTTCACACAATTCTTTCACCAATTCTCCAATGAATCTTGCTTAACCTTTTCCATGAGAATTCCCTCAATATAT
>JASDQU010194974.1:0-13959 GCA_032191745.1 Picea mariana | reverse complement strand
CTCAACGGGGATTAATCTAATAATAAAAATAATAATAATGACATGATTAATCCACAATGGGGATTTAATCCAATAACAAAATAATAAGAATGCTCTTCGCAGTTACATTATTTCAACATATATACCTCTCTCTCTCTCTCTCTCTCTCTCTCTCTCTCTCTCTCTCTCCACACAATATCCATCTGCATTGTCAGGAATTTTTTTGGAGTTAGATCCAATTTTTTCACCATTTTCAAGGAATGCATGCCTTTGTGAAGGTACAAGAACATGTACACATGATTTTCCTCCACTAAGGGAATGCGTAGGGAATTATGAATACACCCTATGTGAAGGAAAGGTGCATGTGTGCCTTTCGTTCACTTACATGGGTCCCCAACAAACAAAAATTGGAAAAAAATGAAATTTAATTGGATGAAAAGGAAGAGAAGGGAGAGAGAGGAGTAATTTGGACTAGAAGAAATCAAATCAAGTAGGTTATATTCTCCATAATATCCAGTTGAAAGTTGGGGGTGTTTTGATATCCAAACAAACCCATCATAAATTGTTTTGAATTGAATTGGTAAATTGTGTTTTTACATCCATTTATTTCATTTTTTTACCAAATTTTCTATAGTTTGAAATTCATTTAGCCTATTATTATGTTTCGATTTCATTTGATATAATTTCTAACTCTATCATTCAATTTTGTATTTGTGTTTTTTTAGGTATGAGAGAGTATTCAAGGTTATTTGATGTATTTTTTACATCTCTTTTAGGTTAGGTTTTCCACTTTTGATTGTGGATTATTAGTATCCTTTTCCTTTTGTGACCTTAGGATCCACCACACTAGGTTGAAATAGTAAGCTTATTTACCATTTATATGTGTAATAGTGTGAGTACTAGAGACTACCAATCATGGGTACCCTATTTAGCACCTCCCTTGCCATTTTGGTTCCCATGCCGAAGTTCTTATAGGCTCGGGAGCTCTCTTATCCCCACTGTGAATTTTTATTGAAGCTACATGAATTATTCTTACTTCTTTTTTCCATACCTTTTGGGGATCCCACATTAATGTTTCAATTTTTATTGTTTCATTTCTTATTGCTTCTTGCATTTTTGAGCTTAATGCCTACTACAATTTTCCATTCCTTTCTTATTGCTTTTGCATTCTCTTCGGTTGCTTTCCTTTGCATCTATTTCTTATGCATTTAAAAATCCTATCCCTCAAGGAAACATGTTGATGAGTGTACATATATTTCACATCCTTTATACATCTTGTTTTGCATAGGTATATTCCATAAAAAAATGAGCTAGTTTCTTTCTTTGTGACACTCATTTCCTCCACTATATTATGGAATGATTTTCTAGGTTTTTCTAATATGAAAAAGACACAAAAAATCAAATATTTCAAAAANGGGGGGGGGTGGTGGATAACTAATATATTTACTTTTGTTGGTGGAAATAGTTTTAGTTGTCACCCTAGAACAAAGCACCAAGTTTTGAGTCTTGTTCTTGACAAGTTAGGTTTTAATAATTTCTAAGGAGATGAATTGTGATATTTGAGTTTTTATTCCTTTGGTTGGTTACTCTTCCAACCGATATGGATAATTTGTTGATTCCTCATGAATTGTATATTTATATCATTGTTCCCTTTTGTTCCTTTCTACCAAATCATGCCAAGGGAACCATTATGTTGTGCTTATGTTCAAGGGTTATATTTATCCCATGTCATCCATTCCTCAAAATTCTTAACCATCCATGTCATCATTCCCCATTTTCAATTTGTTCTTAGTTTCATCATTATCAATGTTCTTTACCCATGCTAATGTGGAAGGTACTCATTGAATTCTCATTATTGGGTCATATCTTATCGAATATGACACATTACTCTAAGAATTTTACCTAGAGTCGATAGTACCCTGGGCCAATGGGTTATCTTTTATCAACTATGATACATTATTCTAATAATTTGACCTAGAGTTAATAATACCCTAGGCCTATTTTGATAATTGGTAGGTTATATTGTGCTCAACATATGAAATTTCACTAATGGTTACTGAATAAGTGGTTTCCCATGTGTTAAAAAAAAACACCTTTATTCACATATTGGGATTCATATTGTACCTTGGTCTCCATTTTCATCATTGGTGTAATTACTTGCCTCTATCTCTATCTTTCGTTATTGGTTGTTTCTTAGAGGGTATTTTTCATACGCTATTTTCATCGTGTGCATGTGTGAAATGTATTTAGTTGTGTTTTATTAAGTCCTTTGTCCAAGATCATCAAATTATTTTCTCTATGTTTGCTCATGTTAGGTGATGGGGGATTCTCTAATTATATCCTTTGGGTAAATCTCTTCCCATCAACGCTGAATCATTTTATCTAGGAACGAGATTTAGATATTTTATAGTTCCTTGGGGCTTTCATTTATAAGTTGAAGGTTCCCTCACTATTGACAATTAGAATACATCAATTTCCTTTGATTGATAAATTATACAAGAGTTCGATGACATCATATCTATTCACACTTGATAGAATGTACTAAGTACGTTAACACCCTTTATCATTATCGATGTTGATGTTTATATGATTTTGAGATCTGATAGTTATTTCCTTATAATCAATAACAAGATTCACTTTCATACATCAGTTATTATAAAATAACTATACACTGAAAATATAAACTATAACAATGCAGTGGAAATAAAGAGATCTATAAATATTAACCATTCACAGTAGACACAACAAAAGAACACAAGAGTTTATCCCAGGAAACCCAACCTTGGGAGAAAACCAAACAACCTTTATCTAGAAGAATTCAGTCCAAGGTATTACGAGTACATCACCATCAATAGCCAAAATACCATACAGAGAATATCCTCCCCAAGGATATCATCACCAAGACCTAGCTCCCCAATAATATGACAAAAAATAACCAAGAAAGAGATTCTCCAAGTGTGGCACACTCTCCAATATAACCAGAACCACGATATATAGAAATAACATAACTATAGCTGCAACTACAGAAAGGAGAGCTATCTACTTGTCCAAATGAAATGAGCTAGTCATATATTTATACTAATCTGGACGCCAGTTTAGGGATGACTTATTATTTCTGGTTATTCAATTGGTTTATTATTTTTTGGTGATGCCGACTTCTCTTCTTGGGTATTAAACTTCTTCCTGGGCCTTCTGTAATGGTGTAGATGGATCTTCTTGTAATTTCTAGTGGATAATGACTATCTGAATTTGCAAATATCCAACACTCCCTCTCAATGAGGGAGGCATTCTCCATACTTAGATTTCTTCTGTCATAGAAAGGTTGTCTTCATGAGCCATGTTGATATGCCATATATGCACATGCATTCCATCCTAGAATATGCATGTGATAGCATCTAGAGTCCATCCACTCCTTCTTAGGAGGAGGAATATACATGGACCATTCACCACTAGCAAATCCCTGTGAGTGAATGAATCATTACCCTTGGTCATATCAACATTAGCATAGCCACATGCATGCCCATTCTGGGATAATGTCTACTTGATGCTATGTTCCATTTACCACTAGAAAAGCCCCGTGAGTGAATGAATCATTATCCCTTGGTCATATCAGCACTAGCATAGCCCTATGCATGACCAATATGGGAGAATGTATGCATGATGCTATTTCCTGAAGAACATCAACATATCTAGGAAATTCACCACTAGCACATCCCCGTGAGTGAATGAATCATCCTCCCTTGGTCATATCAACACTAGCATAGACATGTGCATGACTAATATGGGAGAATGTCTACCCGATGTTGAAACATCAATTCTCATCACTAGCCAAATAAACATGGATAATCTCGTGTATCATCCTCCTTAGCCAAATCAACATGGCCACTCTGGGAGGATATCTGCAATCTACTCATATGTGGATAAATACTAGAGCTTCACTTCTCCCTTTTGTACCATGTCTCAGATGAAGTCCTGCAAGAAGATTCTAAAGTTTCACCACTTCACGACTTACGACACTGGTTGTGAAATACTCTATCTCTGTTGTATTGAGTGTAAAAGAAGCATGATTCCAGCTTATCCTGAGAATTGCAACTGATTCCAAGCTGAAGAAACACCCTAAGGTGCTCAATATGTCTATTGCACTCCCTACTCAATCCGAATCTATATATCTCTGAAACCTCACTTAATCACCTGAGACAAATCAAATCCAATTGTACCATGCTTCGCTGCCGCCCACTAAAACTTCCTTAGCTTCAACCAAATACTAGCTCAGGATGCTCACCGCAAAGAAAACATCTGGCCTAGAATTAACTAGGTACAGAAAGGATCCAATCTACTGTTTGTACATCATGGGATCCACCAAATCTGAATCTGAAGCAAAATCACTCAACTTCTTCAGGTTTGTCTCCATGGAGATGCAGTCCATCATATCAAATCTCGTCAGTATCCCATGAATGAAGAATATATCATCTGATCTTGTCACACCTCTAATCCCAAGATTAAATCTAGCCAGGATCCTCCATATCGAACTCTGAGGCCAACTTCCTTTGTCACTACTGTCCAGTCTGCCTCACTAGCTGCTCCTTCTGTGACTGAGAAAAAATCCACACCCAGTCCTCCTGTCAGGCTACCTCCTCTTCCATTGTACAAGATCTATTAAAACAAGTGTATCCTCCTAGGATATCTCACATATCCTTGAATCCTCCTCAAATAATGACACCTCTCTGTCATCCATATAAGATGTCTCTCTCCCACATGGATCTGGGGGAGAACTTCCTATGAATAATTGGCTATTGATTTGAGCCAACTAACTCTCTTTGAGATCATTCTCACTTTGAGTATGTGTGATCCCTCTGAATCTTGAATCCCTCTATTTCTATACAATATTTGGAGCCATATGCTCCCTCTGCATATGTTGATTTCCTATGAAATATGATCTCCTATGAATTGCCCTGGGGGGCCTGCTCCTCCCTACCATATTCTAAGGGTTGAATCCCTATGAACTCTGGATCCCTTTGAGAAGGTACTTGGTGAGGCCACCTACCTCACCACTAGTGGATCCATCTTCTCCTCACTTTCAATATCCATGTGGAACACTCTATATCCCACAAAAGTATCCTTCTTTTTAGAAGGTTCTAACTTTGTCATCTTCTCCTTCAGTATATGGATGTATACTTTCATGTATACAACTCCATGTATGGATATCCTGCTCCATGTATCAAACTAGAGACCATCTAATATGTTTCCTCATGCAACCGTCACTATAGCTCCCTCTCATAGATATCACTTGTGACCTACCCAGAACAAGCCCAATAACAAAAAGTTGCATACAAGAACAATATTCTTACGATAAGGAAATAGGAACAATAATAAAAAATGGGAAATAGGAACAACACTTTTCCAGTCTTGTTACCAATCATTCCTTCATGGTAACCTACCCATAACAAAACAAGAACATATCCATGGTAACCTCCATGGAATTTACAAGGTAACCTACCTGGGGAAAATACAACAACCAAGAACATCTCCTAGAGGAGATAAATTCTATCTTGAAAAAAAGTGCATCAATAGCACTGAACAATGAGCATTTACATAATGATTATTGTACTAACAATATTCAAGTGTCACTAAACATTTGATAGAAAAATGTACTTAGCATTAATAGAACTCTAAATATTGTTGTCATGTTTACAATATTTATTTAAGATGCAACAATAAAAATATCAAACTTGATATGCAAACCTAGAGTCTTTTTGTTGTTGTCCCATTTGATTTTGAGTTTACATATATTGTAGGAGACATCATCACTTCTGCATCCAACTCTTAAGATTCCTCTGAGTGCACTATATCTACGATCCATTTGGGTCTACTGTCACTGCTTGGACAAAGGTCCTTTTGCCAAGTGTACATCTCCTGCAAACACCTTCATGATATAATTTATATACATGTGTGTACCTATGAAATTTGTAGCAGCATCGATCTTGTCTTCTAATATCAAGATTTGTGCAACTAGTGACTGGAAACTGGAAACTACAACTGCAACTAGCGATTGAAAACTGTAATTGTAACTACAACTATAACTAGCAATTGCAACTGCAATTGCAACTGTAACTGTCACTGGCAACTGCAACTGTAGTGAGAAATTTCAACTTTCACCAAGTTGTAATCTTAGACCACCAAGAGGTGCACTAGGCTAGGGCGAGCTAATCCATGTAAAAATTGATCTCAGTGTCCTCCAATAAATTGCTCAATGAGCTTGACAAGTTTAGATCTCTGTAGCGGAAAATTAAAATTGTGCAGTGGAAATATTTCAACTAGCTCTGATACCATGTTGATTTTTATATGATTCTCAGTTTTGATAGTTATTTCCTTATAATTAATAACACGATTCACTTTCATACGCCAACTATCATAGAATAACTATACACTAGAAATATCAACTATAATAATACAGCAGAAATAATGAGATCTAAAAATATTAACCATGCACAATAGACACAACAACACAACACAAGAACATAAGAGTTTATCCTGGGAAACCAAACCTTGGGAGAAAACCCAAGAACCTTTCTCTAGAAGAATTAAGTCCAATATATTACCAGTACATCACCATTAATAGCCAAAATACCATACAAAGAAGATCCTCCCCAAGGCTAGCATCACCAAGACCTAGCTCCTCAATAATATGAACAAGAATAACCAAGCAAGAGCTTCTCCAAGTGTGGCACACTCTCCAAGATAACCAAAACCGATATATAGAGAAATATCACAACGAAAACAACAACTTTCTTGTGCGCACTGTAGAAAGGAGACTTATCTACCTGTCTAAATGAAATGATCCAGTCCTGTATCTATACTAATCTGGGTGCTAGTATGGAGCTGGATTCTTATTTCTAGGTATTCAATTACTTTATTATTTTCCTGTGAGGCCGAATTCTCTTCCTATGTCTTCAACTTCTTTCTCATGCTTATGTAATGGTGTAGATGTCTCTTCTTGTACATTCTAGTGGAGAATGACTTCCCAAAGTTGCAAATGTCCAACAATCGATGGGTTGTATCATGTTTTTTAATGGTATACATCAATGACCTACAATCAAATGGTTTCTCCCATGTTCAACTTCATCTCATTGATTCACATGGTGTAGATTTCTACCATTGGAAGATTTGGGATGAAGACCTTAGATCATAGTATAATTCCCTCTTTTTGTTGTTTTTTGAGTTGTGCAGGACAATACCACCTACCCACATGACACTGGTACATTCTGTAGAATCATTTTGTACACCCTGTAATTCTAGTCAATGTCTTTATGTACAATATGACATAGATACACTTTGTTTTTCTCATGGATATGATCTATATTTGACATGGAACCATCATCTATCTTGTTCATGTACATGATCTCTTCATTTCATATACTTTATGTATCCACAATATATTTGATTTTGTGGCCTGTTTTTTCATACCTAAGAATGAGTATGCCCACCTTGGGGAGGAGAGTCACATGATACTTTGGTTTCTATTGCAGGTTCTTTTCCTCCATTGTTTTATAATGTATTTTATCCATCAACTTCCCATTTGAACTCATACATTAGGAGGAATATATTATAGCAACATAATGACCATCTATATTAACTACTGATCCCAAAGCACGTTCAAAATCCATTTTTTTCAATCCACGGGCTCTTTCACCTCATAAAAGGAGTGTGTACATGATCTTTTGTTGAGCACACACTTATACTGAGAGGGGGGTGTGAATATGTATAAGGCCATATTTTTCTTTTTAACATTCATAAGCCATAATGAAGAAATCATGTAAATTTAACAACCAGAAGACATAATATTTAATGTGGAAACCCTTTTGGGAGAAAACCACAAAAAATTATTTTTATAAATTTGTAGGAACCTAACTATTGGAGACATCGATCCCCTCTTTTATTTGTAGGCATTGACCTACATGAGACATTGATATCATTTGTTGTTTGTAGGAACTGACCTACAAGAGGCACCAATCCCTTCTATTGTTTGTAGGCATCGACCTACTAGAGACACCAATCCCCACAACTATTTGTTTTGTAGGAATCAACCTACTTACAAGTTTACAAGTTATTCATATTCATTTCCTTCATTGTCCTGCTTGTTTCTTCTTTCCTCACCAAATTTTATCTGCGCTTGTTACTTTTGTTTTCACCAGATTGTCTCTACACTCACTACTTTTCCTTTCACCAGATCAACTTTGCACTTTCTACTTTCGCTTTCTCTAGATCAACTCGAGACTCAATCCTTCAGCTTTTGTCAGATCTACTCAATGCTCACTCCTCCTGCTTTACCTCTTCCTTCACCAGATGCTCTTTCTTCTTACTCTACTTCTGCCTTAGATCTTCCTTTGAAAGTGTTTCTTGCTATAAATCCAAATCTATTTGCTAGAACTCCAAATTTGATCTTCACATATATTCAATTATCGCTCCTTGAATGATATTCAATCATCACTTCTCAAATGATTTTCTTAAGAATATTACATTTTCACCCACAAACTCATTTTTTCCTCACAATCTACCTCTCCTTTTATACTTTACCATTAGTTCTACATGAAAAGTCATGTTCATTTGAAAATACACGAATTTTATTAAATAATTAATTAATTTCTCCTTTTATTTTATTTTTCAACGTACCATGGGTAGAATACCACCATGGGTTTTAAAACCATGTGCAAATACCGTGTGCACTTTTACTCCACTTTCACTTTTACCTTTTTTAATGCACTTTCATGTTTACTCCACTTTTATGTAAGTTCATTTCTAATCCACATTCATGTTTTACTCCACTTTTATGTAATTTAATTTCTAATCCACTTTAACATAACTTCATTTCTAATCTTCTTCCACTTTTATATTTATTAAAGTCACATTTCCTTTGAATATTTATATGTGAATACTTACTTACTTTTGACATCAATGACAATAATTTATTTAACAAACTCCCCCTCTGTCATTGATGGAAACCTTGTACTCAAAAACATATAATTTTAATCTTACTTTTCATGTCAGTCATATTATTTTCCATTGCTTGAATTTGGATTTCTAAGTTTACCCAATTATTAGACCTGTTACTCAATTCATAAAGTTGTTGCTTAAATTTGGACAATCTATTATGTATGCCCTCATTTTCTTCTTGAATCATAGATGAGAATTCTAGAGGTTTAATAGGTGTTTTCACCATTTTGGGACCCATATGGAGTAATAATAATAATACTCGTCTATTCTATATTTATCACAAATTTTGAATCACCAGAAATAGATCTTCCAAAAAAAAATAGTTATGCCAATTGTAAGTTACATACCTTTAAAACCTTAATTTGGAGTTTGTCCTCCTAGCTAACCTTCCTTCTAGTGTATCTCTAAAATTTCGGCACTTCTGAGTCTGAAATTCCATTCTGTAGTCCTATGATATGTCCTCTCTTCAATGACATAGGTTTGATGAAAAATGGATGTGGCATTTGGAAGTTATGGTAACTTCCCCACACCTTGCTTATTTTTGGCCTTTCCAAGAGAGTGAACGTTTACAGCGTGCCACACGCACAATATTTGATATCTAATTTTCAAAATTGTACCCAAACTACTATAGGTTGTTCAATTTCCAATGTAATTGATCTCACTCAATTTTGATCCTCGTTGAAAAAGATATGACTATTTTACCAGGAACCCATGTTGATACTAGTTAATATGACTAGTTAGATACCCTATATTCCACAGGGTGTATCTATGAAAGTATGATGACCCAGAAGATGAAATTTTACCATAGATACCGTGATATTTTCTCAGAATAACCTCCAATTTTCATGGTATGAATTTTCACAGAACAAAATTTATAGTGAAAAATCTAAGATGGATTTCTTGGAGAAGAAAAACCCTAGGATCAATGATCTCTGATACCAAATGTTATGATCCAATGCATTAAAAATGATAAGAAATCAATAAATTACAGTCCACTTCAAGGGGGAACCCTCCTTAATAATATATCCACTTCAGAACAAAATATGATTTCAGATAAGATGATACTAATACTATATCTCCTTGATATCTATATCTATATCTATATCTATCTATCTATCTATCTATCTATCTATATATATATATATATATATATATATATATATAGGAGACAAAGGGTTACAATTATGATGAAAGGGTGCAATGAAAGGTTCTAGCCAAACTAATATAAATGTAATAATTCAATATCTAGGGATTAATAATGGGTTTTATACATAACATGGGTCTTTGTCTAGGGATTAACATTCCACCTTGTCCATGGGGTAGAAACAATCCTTCCCATTGAGTGTGAGATCCCTACCCTATAAATTGAAAAATTTCCAAATACCGCCCCTCTTGAACAAAGACTAATGGCTTTGGAGAGTATGGAAGAGGATCATTGTTACTCATTACAACACAATTGAGATATTACAACACAAATGAGATATTAAAAAGCACTCTTTGTGTTGTAAATTCAATAATTTTTTAAATATATTTTGAAAAAAAATCAGCCTTATACCATTTCTGATCATTTTTTCACTTTCATGATATGACAGATGAATCATCAGCTAGCATTCCACATTGTGTTTTCTAACAACAATAGTTAATGGAATTATAATTTTACTTCAGTGGCTTGGGCCATTTATTCTCCTTCACATACACAAATTCATTCAAGTAGTGTATGTTTAGGACCAACCAAAAACAACCAAGTAAAGTATGTTTTTGTAATCAGACTATTGGATGATGCAACTCAACTACACATCCATAATCTCAATGTACACTTATACTCCCAACTTGTCGTATCATAGATAAATATTTTTTATCATTTCCATGATCCTTACCTATTTAGAAAATATCTATAAGTGAAGATTTTGGTAAGGAATTTTGAGTCCATTACATTCATACACATTCCTAGAAGTTAAAACAAGTTTGTCAATAACATTGCAAATGAAATACTAGACTATCATTTGTCACATTAACATTATTTTTTGTGATTTATCTCATAAATGCATGCATGTTATTTATCATCATCATCGTATATCAAAAAAAAAAAATACATAAAGTAAAAAACACATAGACATTCATCACATGAAATAATTAGAATTCATCCAATATGTGTGTGTGTGTGTAGTTTCAAAATGTACATCTCATTAACACAAAAAATTATCCCTCACTATAGTTGCACTATAAAAAAATATCATCTACAAAATTTGGGCCAAGCCCATAAACAAAAAAATGATAACACCACCATTATAGTGGCGAGAGCTCTGGATACCTATTTACTAGAGGTACCCCACCTACATCTCCTCCTAAAGGTCTCCTCGGCCTCAATTGAGAGGATCCTACTACTGTGGCCTGCCTAATAAATGGCCACCTCTAGGGAAATACCCCAACGTAGATCTCAGTGATATCTCACCAAGACCCACCCATCCGATCTATGACACCTCCCGTAAAATGATGTCAAAATGTTAGCATAAGTCCTCCATCTTCCCTCAGAGCTTGGAATTCTACTAATGCTCCACCTCCAGCTACAAGTCAAGTCTCTATATCTACCCTAAAGGTCCCACATCAAAATCATGGCAACCCCGTCGCCACCCCACCATCCCTGGCTCCTTGGGAGTTGTTTTTTCTCATCCTACTATTGTTGCTACCTATATATCTCATATTATTGATATGTTGTTCCCCCTAGGTGCAACATCTACACACAATTAAATAGAGAATTCATGAGTAATCTATCATTCATGTTAACACAAAAGTAGCAAAGTAAACACAGTATTTAAAAATACACATACTCACCCATGGGGCCCCAGTCCTCTCTCGAAGGTAACACCATATCTAGATCATCAAAAATATCCATACCCACATATGGATACTACAACATAACCTATGGGATATGAATCCACCACCAAAATAAGGAAAGAGTGAAGTACCACCCCACCTCCCCTCTACCCATGTGGATCATCAACTCCCCCCACCTTGTCATGTAGGGTTCCCTCAGGTTCCTCACACAAATGTGAGTTCACAAGTGAAATAAGGAAAACCTATCATAAATAAAGAAACAAAGGATTTATCAAAAATAAAATTCCCCCTCTCTCTACATGCGGAAGCATGACAACTGCTCTATCATCATCTCCCTCACCAAGGAGGCATAGGAGAAAATTCATCCTTGGAGTGCCTACTCCATGACCATCATCTGGATGCTATTAATCCACGGGTCCTAAGTTACCCATATATATTCACCATCATCATGGAAATTTCCTAGGTGGCCAAGTACTGGATAGAGTAAGTCACAATGGATCCCCTCACAACCTCTTCCACATAGAAATACTTGGTTGTTAATTTATGAATAGTCCTCACCCCATCCAAGTGAGGTCTTAGCTGTGGTATCCCTCCCCTGAAACAAAACCCAATCACAAAATATAAATCCACCTCAATGTTAAGATTCAACATTTGTCCACACAGCTTGAACTATTGATTCTCAAGCCTCCACATACCAATCAACTCTCGCAGGAGATCCTCATTAGAGCATAGGATATGGAAATCAAAATATTTGAGAAGGATATAATTAACTAGATCAGATATCACACCAAGGTCATCCCCAACCTCTTCTCTCAAGGAATCATAATCTCATTCCCTCTAGTAAATAGGAATGGTTATATACTATCACAATCCCTGCAAAATCACAAGACATAATGTTAAGCCCTAATATTGGCTCATTACCCCTTAATTGGGGCATATTAGATTAGTAATGTTATTTTATTTATGTCAGCTTTAGGCCATTAGTTGTAATTATACCTCCTAGTCTCCTATATATACCAAGGAGACATTTTCATTTTGAATCATCTTGTACTTGAACATTTAAGTGGGGTAAAAGGAGGTTGCCCCCTCAAAGAGGCTTATTATCTGAAATTATCTCTTTTTCAAGGCGTTGAGTACTTTTTCTGAGGATTTTCTATGCTATATTGATATTTGGTTCTTAACATATGGTATCAGAGCTCAAGGTATTGGGGTTTTGCTGCTACATCTGAGACACCTTGGAATTTTCACTATAACTTTTTTTATACAATGTTTCAGAAGGAACGGCTTGGATGACATTTAGTAGATAGATAAAGGTACGTTGGGTTGAAAATTCAGCTCTTGAGGCCTTATACTTTAGGATATACATCCTGTACAAGATAGGGTTCTGGAATCATCCTGAACTGAGTCATTGCGGAATTTTCTCTATAAAAACATTTCTGTAATATTTCAGACCCTGATCTCTGGAGAATATTTACATAAATTAGTAAGGTATATGTGGTAAAAATTTGAGCTTCTGGGTCATCATAAATTTGTAGATACACCCTGTGTAAGATAGGGTATCTGACTAGTCCTATTGACTAGTCTCAAGAAGGTGTTCCAGGTAAAACAATCATAACTTCTTCCTAGAGTATTCAAATTGTGTGGGACTGGTTGCATTGGATTGTGGACAGTCTGTAGTATTTTTGGTGTGAGTTTTAGAATTTTATATCAATTATTTTGTGTGGGGCACACTATACAAGTGAGATATCCTAGAAAGGCCAAAAATCGGCAAGTTGTGGGGAAGTTACCGTAAATTCCACTTGGCACATCCAATTTTGATCAGACCTATGGCATTGTAGAGAAGAAATATTAGAGAAATATATCAAGGAAATTTTCATACCCAGAAGGGCCGAAACTTGGGAGATACAACAGAAGAAATATTGTTTAGCAGAACCACCTCAAAATCAAGGTTCAGAAGTGATACTTGGCCAACATGTAACCCAAAAAGGGAACTTCTACACCAAATAAGCCTCTAGAAAATCCTACTTGGACTCTTGATGAAGGTGAAGAAATGCATAGGGACATAAATGAACTACAAAATAAGATGGATTCAATGGAAGCTAAGTTGGATACTAAGATGGATTCAATGGAAGCTAAGTTGATGGATTCAATGGA
>JASDQU010194970.1:0-15976 GCA_032191745.1 Picea mariana | reverse complement strand
TGTGGCCGATATCAATTATATCAAGCTCAAGTGTGTTTTCCTTTAATAGGAAGCCTTCAAGAATATAACTGAAATTCAATATCCATTACCATCCCAATTAAGAATTCTATAAGGATCAACCTCTCAAGCAAGTATAAGAATTTAATACTAGAATATAAAACCAAGGGTAAGGCTCAGATATGATCAACTTCATAGGCATTACTTAAGTTTCCTATATACTAGTGTCCTTTAAGAATTATTACTTTTAATCTTAACAAGCAAAACTAAGTACTCAAGTTGCCGCATATCTAAATTAAAGGACTGAGAGAATATCCAAACCAAGTTAAGCAATAATAATCCTCAATGCTACTTTATCAATTTCTATATTCCTTAAGAATATATCAAGAAGATCATATCTCCTTAAAGCCACATATATATCAATTCAAGCTTCCTCACATTTCTCGCCCATTATAATCATTAAAGGAGGTCAACATATTTCAATGATAATAAGGATTTACTCCACCTTTAAATCAATGTATGAAGCTAGGATGATCACCTTAAATTAAGTAACATAAAAGAAAAACTCAACTAACTTAAAATCCATCGTAAGACTTAAAGGAAACCCATCTATTTTTCCCAACTTGGGTCCTTCACCAACGTTCTTAACCCACCTATTTTGCATGCAACTTTCTATAAAAGCTTATAACCAACAACCAAAAACTATTGACTCCCTTAGCTTTTCTTATAAGAGTAACAATCCAAGGCAAGGCACAAGTAATTTCTACAGGCGAAGACTTGAATACAAGCCTAGGTCATACCAAGGACCCTACCTTGAAGATGTCAATTTGAATTTCGTCCTTAAGTAAAAAAAATCTTGGTCTATTAGTGGAGTTTTTTCCCTTTGCATTTTGATAAAAAGGGTATCATTTACACTTACGTTTTACCAAATTAACCTGACAAAATTATTCAAGCACTATGATATCTCTATCCCTCTAGTTGTTTGGTTACTCCAATTCATAATTTGGTGCCAATCAGTTAGTGGAAGGTTTAGGAAGGTTTAGATGATTGTACAAGATTCCTAAACATGATCAAGTGCGCCCAGGGCTATGGACTTCAATTGCAGGCTACAACTGCACTCCGATGGCATATGGATTACCTAATCAACTCTCGCCAATAAATTTCAAGGTCGAGTTGATTCTTGAAGGGTTACCGAGAATCTTATTTATGTTGATCGGTCTTCCACACAGAAATTTCGCCTTCAAGAGAAGCATGTCGCTAGGCGTCTCCCGCAAGGTGCCAGGAGAGGGGTTGCGCGAAATGAAGGTGGAGGCACATTTGAACACTCACACCTGTAGATACTCGACATGTAGCTGGAGATCGACGAGCTTTCGAGAGGGCATAGATTCGAATTCGTCATTAAGATTANGCGATTGTAAAACTGTAATTATACCCAACAAATGCCACAGTTAAATCTTGTCAAGGTTAAATCTACCACAGACTCTGGCGTCCCCTCCTTCAACGAACACAAGGTCATTACAGGATTTGGATTTGGGATGGCAAGAGGTTCACCTTCCAAGAAGTACTCGACAACCCACTCGATAGAGATATGTCTCAACCATGGGAAATGGTGGCCTCAATCGATACACGATGAGGATAAGAGAGAAAACCTTCTTCTGGTTTCAACATTCGGTTCTACGGTAGAGGAGAGAAGCTACAATTATGAAGGTAAAATGCCCATCGAATCCAAGGATTGAGAGTGAGGGTGCACGGGATAATCCAAAATTCGATTGGACCCTCTACGTTCTGAGTGCTATTAGGTGAACCAACCTTACAACTCTCAATCTCGACTACAGTGAAAAAGTCTCAGACCCACATCAAATTGTAGAGAAAAAAAAGGTAGCCATCGAAATCTATTCCAGGTCTTCACATAAAACTGACATCCCCACACTTCTACAATCGATTTCATTGTAGACTAGCAATGTTTTCACAATTTAGGAGCGTTTCAACGAATTCGTCAAGTAATCTAACTAAGGTTTCTATAACAACTCAATCAGATATGAGAAGACCCCTTTAAGCAAATTCCATACATACACGATATCAACTTTAACCAATACAAATTGCAGACCAGACATCTATTACAATCATCCATAGCATTGAATAAATAATCCCTTACATAACTATATCAATACTTCAACGATCAAGAACATGTACATTATCTTTCGATCTAAATCTCTTAGAAATTTATATTCATAAATTGTACTTTTAGTTACCAGGATTTCATCTTGGAGCACATGAGTCTAACAAGCACTTGACTAATTTTATATCAGAATTACAACACCTTACTATAATTTAAAAACTACATTTACAAATCAAAATTTAATAAAATTTCAATCTCAGAATAGGAATACTGAAATCGAAGGCGACGAAATTGAAGATGAACTTATGAAAGTGGTTGTGACTCCTTTCTCCCGCTTGTTAATCATAGAGAACTCATAGGTACCTTCCAACCAACGCTATGGGTAATCTTCTTCCCCGTATTCCCCCCGAGCTGCAAAGGGGCCACACACACACACAACTTGAAATCCTCTAGCTCCAAGCTTTCCTCGCAAGGTATAGCCACCACTCTCTCTCAAGCTGGGTATCCCAACTCTCACAAGTAAATCTAGTCAAAAATTGTGTAGCATAACTTTACCCATCACCCGTGTGTGATCATTTTCCCCTCTTTACCATTTTCTTTATAGGAGTATCCTTCATGACACATCGCCACATGCACAATTAATTCACTTTTTAATTAGATAAATTAGAATTATTTTCCCCATTACACTTGTCACCCTTTCCCCAAGTTGCACAAGTAATTCCACAATTTATTTTAATTAAAGTCAATTTCCCTCACCCTTCCTAAAAGCGCTCCTTAAATCACTCTTAATTGTCTCTTTATTTCCAATTAATGATTGATGCCTTACTAAATCTGCGTTGAGTTAAAATAAGAGTCTTCTTCTAGTTAGACTAGTGTTATCTAGACTCTAGATACCTTTCTATGCGTACACATTCTTTCATGTTTAATTCTTTCTTATTTTAAAAACCCCCTTTTACATTTTCTTGCACACATGTGCCTTAATCAAATCTTTAAATACAATTCATGTTTTCTTAATTCTTAGCTTGATTTACTTCATTCCCATTTTATTTAATTTATAATTTAGTTTTAGTATTCTCACCCCACTTAGACTTAGGATTAATTTTTGAATAGGCTTAGACTTCCATTTGGGGATTTATAAGTAATCATTTCAATCCTTAATTAATTAATTAAATTTGGCAATGCTTAATATTTTACAAGGTTTAATTATTCGCTCAAGGTTTTTCTAGGCCACCCAAGTTCATTGACTCAAGTTTTACTTCCGCGACATTCCCTTCAATATGCACTCCATGCTCCACGGGTGCCACTCGCCTTTGACTGGTTTTGGTAGTTGTCCAACCCTTGGATTCAACACTCCATTCGGGTGACCTTGTGAGAGACTAAGGGCTTCAAAGGAATAAGGACTCTGCCTTATTGCTCACCCCTTAGAAATATTCATGAGAGACTGTCTCAGTCTTCCCTCACGACATCGTGGACCTATTGAACTAGGTAATCGTTAACCTACAATTCGAGCCATGATGTGAGTGCTAGTAGGCTGTGATAGGGAATCTGCCACACCTCTCTCTCGGTATCTAGTATATGTGCATGGCCCCTTTACTCCTTATGTGATTCATACTAGAAAGCATTCGTCAACTTGCATCCATCAACAAAACAATGTCAATGGTCCATATACAAAATCATACTATAATTGATCATATGTCACATATGTATAAATGAAATACTCAATCCAATACAATCCACTATGTGACTCAATCCAGAGCCCAAGGATGTCCATCGATGCCCTGAGCATCCACAATCCGTCAAGTGTCCTGCAAACTTAGGGAAACTCATCAATAACATCTCTCAATACGCATATAAAAATAACACAAAATCATAATCCATCAACATCATCATAATAATCCATAAGCGAGACAAATAACCATGTAATATAACTGGATCACTTGCACACAAGTGTCCTTAAGGAATAATTCAATAACATGTGCTCGTAGAGAAGGATGTTACATACACCCCCTATTGTTTTAAACATCGTCCCAAAGTTGTACAATATATAAAATGCAGTAATAAAGTATTTGACAAGGTCTATATGTCTAATATATCAAATAAGTAAGGAAACTGCTGACACATATCATATGTGTCCTCCCAGGTAGCCGAGTGTGGACTATAATTGTCCCACTCGACCTTGACCTGATCGACTGTTCGATGCCGTAGCTTTCGAATGCGATGGTCCATAATGTGGATTGGCTCCTTCGTGAGTGCACCCTTTTCTGACACCTGCAAATAACTCATGTCAATCACATGTGTAGGATCAATAACATAATGTCTCAAAACAGATACATGAAAAACATTGTGCATATGCCTCAAAGAATCAGGCAAGGCTAGTCGATAGGCCACGGGTCCTTTCTTTTCCACAACTTCAAAAGGTCCCACAAACCTAGGAGAGAGTTTATCACCCTTTCCAAACTTGATCAAACTCTTGTGCAGTTTCACCCGCAAGAAAACTCGTTCGCTAACTTCATAATTGCGGTCAACACAATGCGCATCAGCATAACTTTGTTGCCAATATTGCACCTCTTTTATCCTTTGTCTTATCTATTGCATTTGTTCTTCCATTTCTTGGATAGCTTCTAGTCCTACTAGGACCCTATCCTCAAGTCGATCCCAGCTCAACGACGTTCGACAGGTCGCCCGTAAAGAAACTCAAACGGTGCCATCTTAATGGTACTTTGATAGTTGTTGTTGTTTGCAAAATCTACCCATGGCAAGAATTCTTCCCAGCGTCTCTGTTAGTCCATTACATGCATACACAACATATCTTCCAAAATTTGGTTCGTTCTCTCTGTATGCCCATCTGTCTCAGGGTGATATTTTGACTAAAGTTCAGTTGTGTTCCCAAGGCCTCTTGGAAACTGGTCCAAAATCATCCTGTAAACACTAATCCTCGATCGGATATGATCCTTTTGGCCCACCATGTAATCTCACAATCTCACTAATAAAAACTCTAGCTATGTTTGGCGCCTGATATGTCGTACACACAGGAATAAAATGTGCACTCTTCATCAGAGGGTCGACTACTATGAAAATCGAGTCATGTCTCCTTGTCGTCAGTGGAAATCCAGCTATAAAGTCCATTGAAATTACCTCCCATTTCGATTCTGGAAAAGCATGTGGTTGTAGTAATCCTGTAGAATGTCTATGTTCAGCTTTCACTTGCCGACATTCCAAACATTTCGCCACGTAGCTAACCCTTCCAGAAGAATAAAGGCTTAAGGTCTGCCCTCATCTTCGTGACTCCCAGATGAGCCATGTACACTTCTTGTTGCGCTTCACTCATGATCAAATTCTTAATTCGTCATTAGGTGGTATGTAAATTTTGTTGTTATACCTCAACAATCTGTCATTGTCCAATGTATAACCTTCAAACATTGGTACCATCATGGTGTCTTGTTCGATATTTTCCTTAACCTCTTTATACCAGTCATCGTCGAACTGTATAGTTAGAATATTTTCTCGAAGATTCGTCTGAAGAGGTATCCCCAAGAATATGTGTGGTCTCTAACTCAACGCATTTGACACTCTATTCACCGTTCCTTTTATGTAAGTAATCTCAAAATCATATTTTCTAAGTAATTTTGACCAACGTCTTTGTCGCGCGTTCAAGTCACTCTGCGTAAATATGTGCTTCAATCCACAGTGATCTGTTTTGAGTTCGAATTTTCGTCCAATTAGATAGTGTCTCCACACTCTCAAGGCATACACGATGAACAATAACTCCAATTCATGTGTTGCATAGTTCTCCTCATGCTTTCTCAATTTCCTCGAAATGTAAGCAATCACCCGACCGTATTGCATCAAAACTCTGCCTAAACCTTCCTTGGAAGTGTTCATGCATACCAAAAATTCCTTGTCCATGTCAGGGAATTTTAGTATCGGCACTTTCATCAACAACTCCTTGAGCCTTTGAAATTCTCCCGCGCATTTCTCATTCCATAAAAATTTCTTGTTTTTCTTCTGCAATTTTGTGATCGAATTTGCTATCTTTGAAAAAGCTTCGACGAACCTTCGATAATATCCATCTAAACCCATAAATCTACGTACTTCTTATACTTTTGTTCGCGCAGGCCATTCCATAATAGCTTCTACTTTCACTGGATCCACAGCCATACCTTCTCTGGATATAACGTTCCCCAAGTAATGAATCTTCGATTGGTAAAAAGAGCATTTCGGCAGTTTTCCGTATAATTTGTTATCTCGTAAACACTATAGTACTAAGCGTAAATGTTCATCACGTTCTTCTATTGTATGAGAATATATCAATATGTCATCAATGAATACTTAAAAAAACTTGTCCAAGTATTCACAGAACACCCCATTCGTCAAACTCATGAATACCCATGGGGCGTTCGTCAGTCCAAACGGTAAAATAGTAAACTCGTAGTGTTTGAACCTCGTCTTGAATGCGGTCTTAGGAATATCTTCCTCTTTAATTCATAACTGACGATATCCTAATCTTGGGTCGATCTTTCAAAACATCGTCGTGCCTTTCATTTGATCAAACACATCATCTATTATTGGCAACGAATACTAGTTCTTGATCCTCACCTTGTTCAATTGATGGTAGTCAATACAAAGTCTCTACAACCCATCCTTCTTTCTTATGAAAATAACAGGCGCACCCCAAGGTGACACACTTGGGCGTATAAGTCCCAAGTCCAACAACTCTTTTAGTTTCATTTTCAACCCATGTAACTCAGGCGTTGACATCCGATAAGGTGTTCTCGCTATCGGTTCAGTTCCAGGTTTCAATTCGATTGTAAACTCCAGCCCTCTTTCAGGCGGAAAGCTTGGTAACTCTTATGTAAACATGTTAGCAAAATCTCGTACTACTAGAAGGGTTTCTAATCATTCTACCTCGCCCTTTTTGTTTAGTGCTAAGACTTCATATAAATTGCATCCCTTGCGCATGCTCTTCTGTAGCTGTAGGGAAGAAATGAACCTCAAGGACACTCCTTGGTTTCTTCCTACAATCACTCTTCTCTATCCCACATCATCGGTCAAACTTACCCGTTTCGTCTTATAGTTGAGTATCGTATCATGCGATTCCAACCAGTCCATATCGATCACTATGTCATACAATCCTAAGATCGTGACATACATGTTGGCCTTCATTACAAAATCTCCCATGTCAATGCTACAATCCATAACCCTTCCTCCAACCTTATGTTTGGAATCCGAAGCTATTTCCATGTATATAAAATCTTCTTGATCAACTGCCTTTACCTTAATTCTTTTTAGCGCTACACTATAAATAAAGTTATTTGTAGCACCTCGATCTATCAAAATACTAAATTTTTGGCCATCGATCTGACGTCTCGAGCATTGTGGACTGGTGCTCGGCCTGCCGGTTATTCACCGCTGCATGAATCCTATGGGCCTTTCCCAAATCTCCCACTGCAGTGGGTCCTACTGACTCGACCTCTCTCGCTAGTTGGCCTTGTAGGAGTCCTGCCCTAACCCCCTCTGGTCAACTCTTCCTTAGCTATGAGGGCCTTTTGGAATGCATCGTGCAACGTCTGAGGCATTGGGATCCTCACATTCACATGAATGTTGGATTTAAGGTTGAACACAAACTTGTTGACCTTCAACTTCTCTGTGTTCAGATGCGAGGCATACTGAAGTAGCTCCATAAACCTGGCCTCATACTCCGACACCATACCACCACCCTGTCGTAAGGCATTGAACTCATTGAGCTGGCGATCGATGAATTCCTCTGAAAAATACCTTTCCCGGAACCACTCCTTGAATAGTTCCCATGACACATCTTCGACGACCATGTTTAGCTGAGGTAGGAGCGTCTTCCACCATAGAAGAGCGCTCCCCTTTAGCTGAAATATCGCCATGTGGACTTTCATGTTGGAGGTGTAGTCACGAAGTGTGAAGCACATCACCATGTTCTCCAACCATTCCTCAGCGGCTGAGCCATCCGTGGCACCCAAGAACTCAGTAAACTTCACCTTCTCAAGCTCTCTGTGAATGCTACCACTGCCAGCTGGAGCGTGTTGTGAACCCTCATTGGGTACAAGCACCCTGGCCTCATCTCTATCTAGTCGGTTAATCAAGGCCTCTGACACCCTTTGAAAGGACCTCATCAAACCAACCACATCCCCCACAACAACTTGCTCCTATCTAACGACTTGTTCTTCTCCTTGGGGGTTAGACCCCTCTGGCGTGGATGCCATTGGAGGCATCGCACCTCTACCCCTAGCACCACGTCATCTACCTCCACGACATCCTCTAACCATGATTATTGTACGAACACATTTCAATTTTATTTAGCGATAAGTTATTAATCAGGTGTTTAATACAGTGGAAGGCGTAATGATCCCAAGTCCCAGGGTTGAACCAGCTCTGATACCATACGTAACATTCCCTTCGTTACGGAAACAAATAGCAATGTAAAATAGGTAAAAAAAAAAATTGCATTAGGAAATTAAAAAGGTTCGGGAAGGTTTAGGCGATTGTACAGGATTCCTAAACATGATTAAGCGCGTCCAGAGTTATGGAATTCAATCGCAGGCTGCAACTGCACTTCGGTGGAGTAAGAATTACCGAATCATCTCTCGCCAAGAGATTTCAAGGTCGAGTTGATTCTTGAAGGGTTACCGAGAATCTTATTCACGTTTTCTAGTCTTCCACACATAAATTCTGCCTTCAAGAGAAGCATGTCGTCAGGCGTCTCCTGCAAGGTGCCAAGAGAGGGGACACACAAAATGAAGGTGGAGGCGCATTTGAACACTCACACCTGTAGATAATCGACATGCAGTTGGCAGTCGACGAGCTTCTGAGAGAGAATAGATCTGAATCCGTCATTAAGATTCTAGATCTAGGAAACTTAATCCAACCCTGTCGAATGGCGCCCAAATTATTTACACAGAGGTTAACTAGGGTGGGAGACTTAAATCGCTAATCGATTGTACAACTATAATTATACCAAACGAACGGCACAGTTAAATCTCGTCAAGGTTACATCTACCACAGACTATGGCATCCCCTCCTTCAACAAACACAAGGTCATTACAAGATTCAGATTTGGGATGACAAGAGGTTCACCTTCCAAGAAATACTGGACAACCCACTCGACAGAGATATGTCTCTACCATGGGAAATGGTGGCCTCAATCGATACATGATGAGGATAAGGGGGAAAACCTTCTTCCGATTTCAACATTCGGTTCTGCGGTAGAGGAGAGAAGCTACAATTCTGAAGGTAAAACGCCCATCAAATCCAATGGTTGAGAGTGAGGGTGCACGGGATAATCCAAAATTCGATTGGACCCTCTGTGTTCTGAGGGATATTGGGTGAACCAACCCGACAAGTCCCAATCTCGACTACAGTAAAAAAGTCTCTGACCCACATCAAATTGCAGAGAAAAAAAAAGATAGCCATCGAAATCTATTCTAGGGTTTCACATAAAACTGACATCCCCACACTTCCAAAATTGATTTCATTGTATACTAGCAATGTTTTCACAATTTAGGAGCGTTTCGGTGAATTCGTCAAGTAATCTAACTAAGGTTTCAATAACGACTCAGTCAGATTTGAGAAGACCCCTTTAAGCAAATTCCATACATACACGATACCGACTTTAACCAATACAAATTGCAGATCAGGCATCTATTACAATCATTCGTAGCATTGAATAAATAATCCCTTACATAACTATATCAATACTTTAATGATCAAGAACATGTACATTATCTTTCAGTCTAAATATCTTAGAAATTTATATTCAGAAATTGTACTTTTAGTTATTGGGATTTCATCTTGGAGCACACGAGTCCAACAAGAACTTGTCTAATTTTATATCAGAATTACAACACCTTACCATAATTTAAAAACTACATTTTCAAATCAAAATTTAATAAAATTTCAATATCAGAATAGGAATATCGTAACTGAAGGCAACGAAGTTGAAGATGAACTTCCAAAGGTGGTGCTGACTCCTTTCTCCAACTTGTTAATCAGAGAGATCTCACTGATACCTCCTAGATATCGCTAGGGGTACTCTACTTCCCCCGCAGCCCCCCGAGCTGCAAAGGGACCGCGCACACACACAACCAGAAATCCTCTAGCTCCCAAATTGCCTCGCAAGGTAGATCCACCACTCTCTCTTAAGTTGGGTATCACAACTCTCACAATTAAAACCAATCAAAAATTCTGCAGCATAACTTTACCCATCACCCATGTGTGATCATTTTCCCCTCTTTACCATTTTCTTTATAGGAGTTTCCTTCATGACACATCCCCACGTGCACAATTAATTCACTTTTTAATTAGATAAATTAGAATTATTTCCCCCTTACACTTGTCACTCTTTCCCCAAGTTGCACAAGTAATTCCACAATTTATTTTAATTAAAATCAATTTCCCTCACCCTTCCTAAAAGCGCTTTTTAAATCACTCCTAGTTGTCTCTTTATTCCCCTTATTTCCAATTAATGAGTGACGCCTTACTAAATTTGTGTTGAATTAAAATATGAGTCTTCTTCTAGTTAACTTGTGTTATCTAGACTCTAGATACCTTTCTATGCATACACATTCTTTCATGTTTAATTATTTCTTATTTTAAGAACCCCCTTTTACATTTTCTTGCACACCTGTCCCTTAATCAAATCTTTAAATACAATTCATATTTTCTTAATTCTTAGCTTGATTTACTTCATTCTCTTTTTATTTAATTTATAATTTAGTTTTAGTATTCTCACCCCACTTAGACTTAGACTTCATTTTTGAATAGGCTTAGACTTCCATTTGGGGATTTATAAGTAATCATTTCAATCCTTAATGAATTAATTAAATCTGAAAATGCTTAAGATTTTACAAGGTTAATTATTCGCTCAAGGTTTTTCTAGGCCAGCTAGGTTCAGTGACTCAAGTTTTACTTCCACGACGTGCCCTTCAAGACGCATTCCATGCTCCAAGGGTGTCACTCACCTTTGATTGGTTTTGGTAGTTTTCCAACCCCTGGAGTCATCACTCCATTCAGGCAACCTTGTGAGAGACTAAGGGATTCCAAGGAATAAATAGTCTTCCTTATTGTCCGCCCCTTAGAATCTTCATGAGCAATTGTCTTAGTCTTCCCTCACGACATCGTGGACCTCTTGAACTAGGTAATCATTAACCTACAATTAGAGCCATGACGAGAGTGCTAGTAGGCTGTGACAGGGACTCTGCCACACCTCTCCCTCGGTATCTGGTCTATGTGCATGGCCCCTTTACTCTTTATGTGAGTCAGATTAACAAGCATTCATCAGTCTACATCCATCAATGAAACACTGTCAATGGTCCATATACAAAGTGTTTTCTGTAAATTTTTCATCCATCGCATCCCTTCTTTAGGAAAAAGAAGATTATGAGGTTAGGGGAGATGTTGTAGGAGCTTTAGTCAACTAGTCAATTAGCATAAAGAGTCAACTAGAGGTATATATGTAAGTGTCAATTAAGCAGTTGAGTTGGGAAATTGACAAATGTTGTTACAATAGTTATAACTATCTACCCTCTATGTAAAGAGTATAAATATGTATCATCATATCATTGTAATCAAAGAGACTTACTAAGGATTAATAAAAGACTACTTATTGATGTCTCTCTCGCTCTCTCTCTCCATGTGTGTGTGTGTTTAATAATGGGAACATATAGTATGTCACATGGTGCACCAAACCTTCTATATGCCCCTATATTGGTGTGACATGTCATCCACACATGCACTAACATAGCAAGACAATTCTATCTTGCATTTATTGATGTGTGTAAAATAAGTTGAACAACCAAAAAGCGATGATACTAGGCCATTTTAATGTTGGGTATGTTGTATGATCATATGAATTTTACATCATCAACATGATCATATAACATTAGAGATAGTGCATAAATTGATCCATATACACCACATACAATGGAAGACCCACAATGCACATGAGTGGATGTTGCACCTTGCAAATGGTGCTTCATAACATTCCTTATCGCACCAGATATCGTAATAAATTGGCACTCCAATCATATTCAAATGTTTTATGCATGTAGAATGATATGGAGCACCAACGATGGTGAAAATTGTAAATGCACCCTCGAGCAATGTAAAAATTTATAGAGGGTCACATTAGCGACATATAAATAAAAAGGAAAAAAATGAATTTACAAACTAAATTAGAAAACTACAATTGTGAAATGTAAATTAGGATGTATTAAAGAAACTTCCTAGTTTTTTCTCCATTATGGAGGTATGGTTGCCATCAAAATCAATAAATACAATTCCCAGGGGGGTTGGTGTTGTTGGAAAATTTTTAAAATGCATAAGTATTCATTGCGGATGAATATGTTAGGGACCTAACCCCTCACGTAGGTAGAATAATATATTCTGATGTAATAAAGGTCAATATTAATAAGGCCTAACAATAAGGAAGAATAATTCCAATGTAAGAAGACCTAATAGAAGCTTCCACTTCTAGAAGGATCTTCCTCTAGATGGTTCTTTTGATAGACATATTTAGTATAAATAGGAGTCGAGGGTATAAGAAGTTTTGTCTTGGATATTATTGTAATAGAGCTCTGCTCTACTCTGTTGGAGGTTTCCCCCTCAAAGAGGCAAGTGAACATTGCTCTCAGTAATCAAAGTGCTCTTTTTGGTGTTATTCTGGTATCATTTTGGTATTATTGTGGTGTTGCTATGGTTATATTTTTGTTCATCTTCCATTTATAGCATTTTATTTTTGTTCTTCATACTTTTTATATCTGGAATATTACAAGTGGTATCAGAGCACTTCCCTTGGTAGAAAATTGTGGGTTAATTTTTTTCCAGGGTAGAGATGTATTTCAACGTCTTTAAGCTACAAAGATCTGTCGTTACGCGCATAAACCCGCGGTTGGGGATTCATACACGCATGAAATACAAGTGGTACTTAAGCACACATTTGTTGGACACCCTTGTAACCCCTGTTGGTACCCCTTCGAGTGGTAGTGAATCATAAAACACCTGTATACGGATCGACCTAGATTTCCTGAAGCCCTCTTTAGATAAACCGATCGGTCGTCTGACTGCTATAGTGCCATCGAGAACAAAACTTAGGAAAATACTCTCCAGTACCTGGGTAGTCGGGTAGTACGGCTAAGGGCATGGTCTAGCCTCCTTAGTTGGTGCCCAGAGATATTGGGCTGAGTACTATTGTTGGAACCTGCACGTATATCAGAGAGCTATAGCACAGGGCAAACCCTTGCCTGTATAACCCTTGAATACCTAACCTTTGGGGACATAAACAAAAAACAAAACAAACAAGATCTATTTCCACACAACTGTGTCTCCTACATTCAAGTTGCCAAATCACTACACATTTCTTCCTGATTAAGAATTCGGGCATTTCATCACTGCAATATTCTTCAGGTCGGAGTATAACTCTGCAGGTGTAAAAAAGAAAAAAAGAAAAAAAGTTTGGATCCTGTTGCACCATTATTTGAGACCTATTCCATTGAATTTCTCTCTTCTCCCTTATCACATTCATACCTATCATTTTTCAGCAATTTTTTTGACCCCACCCACCCCTTTTCGGTTCCCTCATCATCATGGCCCATACCCATAGCCATGACTTGGAAGCTCGCTTCAATACCTTGCAATCTAATTTCATAGAGACCCAACAAGAAGTGAGACAGCTCAGTGCCAATATTTCCACCATCAATAAAAACATGCATTCCTCCATCGTCACCTCAATCGAGGAACTCAAACAAGACCTCAAAAAAGACATTACTACCCATCTTGAATCTGTCGCTACGATGATCTGCACCAAGCTGCATATCCCTACAGATCCTCCCTTATTTGACCCACCTTTGCATACCGAAGATGAAACTTCCTCTCATTCCCATGATTTTCAGCCCCATCACTTTCAGCGTGACCTACGCCTTCCGCGTGTGGATGTGACCAAATTTGATGGCTCAGATCCCACTGACTGGGTAACTAAAATGGAACATTATTTCTCTTTGTACGACATTACTAATGAGTTGGCCAAAATTCGGTATGGTGTTCTCCATCTAGATCAAGAACGTTGGCAATGGTAGCAATGGAGAAAAATTTCCCGCCGAGGGTATATTGCTTGGACACACTTTGTGGCAGATCTTTATGAATTCTTTGACACTGACACCAACCATTTAGGCCATTTGACAAAGTTGAAACAATCTGGCACAGTGGAAGACTTTATAGTTGATTTTGAGCGATTGACTTTTTGTATAGAGGGCATGTCTAATGCTTTTTTCCGATAATGTTTTATCAGTTGCCTCAAGGATGAGATTCATGCCCATGTCCTCATGGCTTAGCCTTAGAGTTGGGTGGAGGCTACTAAAAGAGCTAAGGAAGAACAACAGGTTGTCTCTTCTCAAAACCAGAAACCCTCCTTTATTCCTCGCACTAAACTAGTAAATCCCACTCCTCCTTCTACTCCACTAAAGATCCAAAAATTGACCAGGGCTGAAATGGTTGAACGCAAACTCAAAGGCCTTTGTTATAATTGTCATGACAAATATTTTCTGGGACACAAGTGTAAGGAACAAAATATTTTTATGGCCATCTCGGAGGATGTTTCAAAAGATGATGTTGAATCTCCCCTTGTGTCTGTGTCACCTGAACCCACTAACATAACCCCTCCCTCAGACCCTCCCGAAGTAGAACTGGTAATTTCCCTAATTGCTCTCACTGACTTCTCTTCTCCCCAAACCCTTAAGATAATTGGTTACATCAAGCATAGGAAGGTCATCGTTCTTGTTGATAGTGGAAGCACCCATAATTTTATTCATCGTTGCATTGCCCAAGAAACTAATTGCTATATCCGTGCAGTCAATAATTTCCAAATCATGATTGTCAATGGCGGGTCCATGAAATGTGGAGGGAGTTGTGAAAATGTGCGTCTCCAAATTGGTGACTACCACCTGAAATCTCATATGTTTGCTATCGACATGGGCGGTTGTGACTTGGGTGTAGACTGGATAAGGACTTTGGGTCCCATTCTAATGGGTTTTAATGAATTAACCATGCAATTCGACCAGGAGGGACAACAATATAAGTTCAAAGGCATCACCGTTGGTTCCCCTGAGATCATTAGTTCCCATTACATGGAAAAGATGCTAAAAAATAGTCATTCTGGCGTTATTGCTCAACTCCATGCCATACAAGCAACTGAGACACCATCTGTGTCGTAGGAAATCCAATCCATCTTCTCTAAACATCAAGTGTTTTTTTCCACTCCCCAGGGACTCCCTCCTTCCTGTGGTGTTCATGATCATTCCATTCCCCTTGTCCCAGAAATTCTTCCTCCCAATATCCATCCCTATCGTCACCCCTTTTCCCAGAAAAATGAAATTGAGAAAATGGTTCAAGAACTACTCAATGCATGTGTTATCCACCCTAGTACAAGCCCCTACTCTTCTCCTGTGGTCATGGTCCTTAAGAAAGAACGTTCTTGGCACATGTGTCCCGACTTCCGCACCCTCAAAAAACTCACCATTAAAGACAAATTTCCCATTCCTGTCATTGATGATCTCTTGGATGAATTGAGTGGTGCCCAATTCTTTACTAAACTTGATCTTCGTTCTGGATACAACCAGATCCGTATGAAAGAGGCATACATTCCTAAGACCGCCTTTATATCTCATGAGGGCCACTATGATTTTTTGGTCATGCCCTTTGGCTTGTGTAATGCTCCCTCCACTTTCCAAAGCCTCATGAATCATGTCTTCTGTCCTTTTCTCCATCATTTTGTCTTAGTTTTCTTTGATGATATCCTTATCTATAGAAAAACCTGGACAGACCATCTTTCTCATGTGGATC
>JASDQU010194969.1:3806-14760 GCA_032191745.1 Picea mariana | reverse complement strand
ACTCAAGCGTTGTGAACAATAGTTGTCTCAAGGGGAGGGGCATGTTAAGCCCTAATATTGGCTCATTACCCCTTAACCAGGGCATATTACATTAGTAATGTTATTTTATTTATGTCGGCTTTATTCCATTAGTTGTAATTATACCTCCTAGTCTCCTATATATACCAAGGAGACATTTTCATTTTGAATCATCTTGTACTTGAACATTTATGTGGGGTAAAAGGAGGTTGCCCCCTCGAAGAGGCTTATTATATGAAATTATATCTTTTTCAAGGCATTGAGTACTTATTCTGAGGTTTTTCTATGCTATATTGATATTTGGTTCTTAACACACAGGTGAACAATGGAGGTAATGGTTCCCTGCATGCATGCATGAGTGCATGGGAAGTATGGAAAGAATGCAAAAGAACCCCCCCCAAATGAATTGATTTCCTCACATACAACTGTATGCACAAACATTGACACATGGCTCTCTTGGAGCTCGTTACTCTCCACTCGGAGTTTGTTCCTTTTCCCAAAGGAACTTAGGATAACATGAGTTATTTCCCAAACCTTAGTCTTTTAGGAAATATATTGTAATATTCCCTTCAAGATAAGCCCTCAATCTTAGCCCTTTTTCCTAGCCTCTTAGCCCCTTCCCTTTCCCTACCTAGTGGATCTTAGTCCCCCATTCTCTTTTATCATGTTCGGTCTACACATAGCAATGTATTTGTATTAATGATATGAGTATTTACATATACAAAATAAGGCTCATTGGCCATTAGCATCTTGGTTCTCCAGCATAATCATCACATAAGCCTCCTAGCTTATAATCACTTGGCTCACCAGCCTACAAAACATATTTACATTCCCAATTACAATTGGGGCTTGGTCTTGGGATATTAAAACTGATATAATAGATACTTTTTCTACTTATGTGTTTGTATTCATGATATATCTTGATGACCTATATGTTGTTGTGATTGATGTGTATGCTATGGTCATGTTAAATTAAGTGAATCTAATTAAATTACGAATAATGGAATGCATATCCCCACTAAATATTTAATACTCTACACCATAATCATATGTAAACTATCATATGTTCCTCATGTGAGACCTCCTTATTTTTGAAAGGTTGAGTGTGTTAGAACACTAGAATAAATTAGGTCAGTGTTGGACACCTTTCATAGACATTAGGTTCGTCATAGAGTCAACAACTCCACTCACTCTGAATTTGGTATTGTATTACCTATAGTAGTGAAGTTTTTCTTCCAGCCAATGCTAGGTTCGACAATGGGATTTAGTACCCCCTTTAGGTTACGTACACCCCCAACCTCCTCTTACCCTCTTAGAAAATGTTGGGAGAAATATTCAAAATAATTCCAATCACTAACACAACCTAGTTATATCTTCACCTTTCCCAAGGTAGGTAAATAAAACAACAACATATAAAACAAGACTCCTAATGATAGTCTTCATCTTCATGCCAAATATAACTAGAATGGTAGTTCCTCTCATAAGCATGCTTGTCTTCCTAATCAAACTTACAACCCCTAAAAAAGCATAATTGGGATCCATAAATAAACTTAGGTGAAATTCTTTTTAGGATTAAAATCACTTAGTTCATGTGATATGAATTGGTAGGTTAATCCTAGAACCCTTGGGCCTTAAACCTTAATTATATTTAGGAATAATATTCCAATGGAGTTAGACCATTATTTCTAATTTCCATACCTCACTGGGTCCTACAAACACTAGGATAGTGATTTCCAACACAATATTAATGTTCATTTGGACTACTCCCAACATTTGACCTAGGTAATTATGGGTCTTGTTGTAATATAAGGGAAAGTGCAAGAAGTCACCGATAGATCCTTACACAGAGAAACACACATTACAACATTATATATATATATATATATCCGTTTGTGTATGATCAATTACTAGTTGATTACATTTCTTAATTGCTCAGTCGATCAAATTCAATTGTCTATTCGACCAAATTTCCTAGTCAACTGGCAGGTCTACTTGGCAGAGATGGTTAGCCCCTACAACATCTACGACCCCCCATCAATTCCTTGCTCATCTCGAGCAAGTGGGGAGTGTGGCTATTACATTGAAAATTTTGATAAACTCTATGGGTGCCCCCGAAGAGGTTTTCACAAGTAGGTTATATCATGTTTGAAAATATTACAATATGAGAATGAGAAAAAATAAATATAAGAAGACAGATGATGCTAATGTCAAGAAGTGTTGGAATCACTTTGCTTGAGTGTCACCTGCTTGGTCATGGATTTATTTTTGGCTAGGCGGTCTGCTCATGTGTTTTTTCAGGAATTTCCAACTCTTGCATTTTTACATTTGGTGGAAGAGGTGTCATTTTGAAATGTACATTTGATTCCTCTGATCCTTCAATGACTACCACTGGAGTTCATGACTAATGGTTGGTGGTTGGTATGTTAAACTTAGAGGGTGTGGGATTAAAAAAATAAAAATTCTTTGGATAAGTTGATGTGACCTTCGAATGTTCTATCGGATAATGTAGAAATACTACAAATTTTGTCTGATAAATGCTCAGAGTTGTTTGCTGCAAGTGGTGTGAAAACATCTTCCATTCTTGATGGAGTATTGTGCCTCTATCCCCACTAATTTCAGTTCCCTAGAAAATCTAACTTGTTGATCAAGGAGGCTTCTTGTATAGGAATCAAATTTGGGTCGAAATTCTATTTGGTTTCCTAGATTTTCCTTTTGATTTGGTCAAGGTGCTTAATGGATTTATCTACTATTGCTTGAGCTTTAGTTTCCTCTCTTAACCATTCTTTCTCTTGTTGTGATAGTTATGCTTCCACTACCTTTTCTTTTGCAATGTTGGTTGATATGTCCACTTTACATTTTGTGTCGGAGGTGAGTTCTCTTTTTTTCTATATTAGAAATTATTATTCTTTTTGCTTTGAGCTTGATGTAGGTTGAGGAAAAATATGGAGGCCAATTGCTAAGTGTTGGAAATATTTCTATTTTCGACTCACTAGTTCAGTGGTAGTTAACTGGCGCTAGTTCTATTTTAGACTTTCTATTTTTAGACCATCACTATTATGCATGCATGCATTCCTAAAAATAGCTCACTATTTGTTCTCTTTTCTTAATTATGGAATGTTGTGTCCTATATGAGTGTGCATCGCTCATTCATTGTATCATTCAAATATTGATTAGCTCATTGGAGTAGTGTGAATACATTTTCTCATTCTTCCATATTGAATCTCTCTTACTTTTCTTGATAAGATTTTTTTATACTTGCTTTATCTGGGTCTCCTGTGTAGGATTCGATGAAAAATTGACATGGTATCAGATCCGAGCTACTTAGAGAAAACTAGACAAGCCAAAGAAGAGGGAAATTAGAGTTTCAACGAGTGTAATCCGTGTATCTGAAAGTGTCACAACCTCTCCCTATAGAAAGGTGTGACAATTGTAGGTAAAATTAAGGAAACTAGCTAAATGTCTCACTGTATCCTTACGCAAGGTGCAACAATGTCTTAGGTTACCCATTGGGACAATGAGACACTCTTGAAAAAGTGTTTTTTCAGTGTTTTCTTAGGAAAAATTTTCTGGGTTTTTTAGAACCAATAAGAGGGATGGATACGACACCAATTATTTAGTTGATCCAGATGGATTTTGGTGGCCTCCCACCTATTCCAACAGGCTCATTTTGGTAGTTTTCTAGTTTGGCAGTTTTTTCCTAGTTTTCGGGACTCTGACTTCTAGGGCTGTTTTGAGGCCCTAAACAACGTTTTTAGGGCTCGCCACAATTAGATTATAGACAAAGTCATAGTCTAATGAAAAAATTTGTAGTCCTCAGATAGACCTTTCCAACTGGCTATCATTCACCTAAAACGGAGATCGTATGCGAAATTTACGACCCTGGGAAGTTGATGTACTAGCTTACCCCAACGGGGCCCACACGACTTTTGGTTCTTCATCTCCTAGGGTTAGGTTTTTGGATGTATAGGGTTTTGGAATCCTGTTTATTGTAAAAAGGCTTGGAGAGACTTATTGTAACCATCTTCTTGCGAATGAGCGCAACCGTCACATCTCTTCTTAGAGATAAGCTGCGACCATTCTAGTAAGCTTGTTTTCCGCTACATTTTACAGTTTCAACACATTTTCTTATTGAATAGAAACCAATTTTACTGTATCTCTATTATTCTTGTGTCTATGTGTTAAGAATAATAATAATCTATATTCATTTTCATTTTGCTCATAAAATCCAGATCATAAGTCAAATTTGGTGATAATACTTACTTCGTACAATTATTTTGAATGGAAGTTGAAGGCTGAATTCCAACTCAAAAGGAAAGGATTGTGCAATTTGACGATGGCAACAAAAATGAAACCTACATTAGTAGTTGAGAAGACCAGATGGAAAAAACGTAAGGATGAGGCCTTAGGACTTCTTCTTGAATTAATTTCAAGTGATTTATGATTTCATGTTGCCACATGTAAGACTCCAAATGAGATCTAGACCACCTTGGAAAGTATCTTTGGAAAACAAGATGAGATGAGAGGTCATATGCTTGAGGTAGAGTTGAATACCTTGGATCCTAAAAGTTTTGATAATATACATGATTTATTTACCAAGTTTAAATCTTTGATATTGAGCTTGGCATCTTGTGGTATTGATAAGTCTACACAAGTATACCAACTTATTTAAACAATTTTGGCTAAGCTAGGACCAAAATATGCTATCTATGTCTCCACTTTCCATTCTGGCAGGTATCTCTTGGGATCAAAATGGAAGATGCCTACCATGGATCAGTTCATTGATTCTCTCACACACGAGCATACAAAACTCATTTAGATGGGTGTAATCAAGGATCCCAAAGCACATGCACTCACCATGCATGATGGAAATGAATCATCCAAACAAAAAGGAAACAAGAAATCATATCTAGAGACAAAGAAGGAAGGATATTCTAAACCCTTCAACGATTCTTCAGGTTCCAAAGACTCTTCAGATTCCAAGAATAAGAAGAAGGAAAAGCAATGCACTTATTGCAATAAACCGAATCATGAAGAATCCACATGCATGAAGAAGCGAATCAATCTTATGGCACATGTACTTCAGTAGAATAACCTTGGAAACTTCATTCCTAAAGGAACCAAGAAGAAGAATGAAGAAGATCCTGCTCCTAAGAAAGGTAATCGTCATGCTCTTATTGCAATTAATTCCTCATCTAATTCATGGATTATAGATTCTGGTGCATCACATCATATGGCAATGAAAGAGGAATTTTTTACTTCTTTGAGTTCATGCTCAGGACCCCCTATTCTCATGGGGGATGATAGTCTAGTAGCAGTAATAGGAGAGGGAAGAGTGGAACTCCTTAATGACAGTTTTGAGAATGTTTTACACATTCCAAAGATTTATATAAATCCTCTCTCAGTTTATCAGATCATTCATAAAGGTAAAAAGGTTGAATTTACATCAGATTCAGTTTTTGTACTTGACATGCATGGGAATTCCATTACTGCAAGTGGTTAGGTAGATCACAAATCAAGGTTGTATAAATTCACTAAGTTTACTGACGATGACTCCTCTTTACTACTTACACATGAGGATATTACTTTGCATGTACCACCAGTGCAACATGCAGAGACTCATGTGCTTCCATCAAGTCCATACATCAGAGATGATTCCATACACTCAAATTCTGTACATGGAAATGAGAAGATAGTACAACCAGATAAGGAGCCAACGTGAAAGCTTCAACATATTCCAAGAGGGAACAATCCACACTTCAGGTAGCAGGTGTCCTTGTAGGGCATCCATTGGATTTGAGGAGGACTCAATCTCATCACGAGGAGCCTTCTCATGTACTTTCATCTTATGAACTAGTGATGCCCATGCATTGATATATGGTTCAATCTTCTAATCCATAGACCTACAATGAGTTTGTGGGAAATCCATTATGGAAAGCAGCCATGCATGAGGAGTATGAATCAATCCTAGAGAATCAAACTTGGGATCTCATTCCACTTCCACCAGAAAGGAATATTTTCAGGTGTAGATGGGTCCACAGGATCAAGAGGTACAAGGAAAGACAAGTTGCCAAAGGACTTCATCAGATCCATAAATATTTCTACATCTTCACGAAGACTTTCAATGAGCAAAGGTTTCAGAGTTTGAGGGATCGTCTTGGAGTGAAGAACATAATTTCCTAGCATCTGTCTTTTCTTCTTTTGATGCATTGTCTTTTGAGGGGGGTTTTGTTCCCATGTGGTTTTCCCTCTTTCCTCATTTTTTATTCAATGTTCATTAGTTGCATTGTACATGAGTACCTAATATGGCCCAGTTGCCAGGACTCATTTTTTATTACTCCATAGTGATGTTCAGGGGAGGGTGTTGGAAATATTTCTATTTTCGACTCACTAGTTTAGTGGTAGTTAACTGATGCTAGTTCTATTTTATACTTTCTATTTTCAAACCATCACTATTATGCATGCATGCATTCCTAAGAAGATCTCATTATTTGTTCTCTTTTCTTAATTATGGAATGTTATGTCCTATATGAGTGTGTATTGCTCATTCATTGTATCATTCAAATATTGATTAGCTCATTGGATTAGTGTGAATATATTTTCTCATTCTTCCATATTGAATCTCTTGTCCTCTTCTTGATAACCTTTGTTTGTACTTGCTTTAGCTAGGTCTCCTATGCAGGTTTCGATGAAACATTGATAGTAAGTACTATGTTGAGGATTGTTTCCTATGAGTTGGCTAGTTCTAATTGGTATTGTACTTCCTTGAATTTTCTATGTTCCGACTGTAGAATCATTGTTGTTTGTTGAACCAATCCAACCTGATTACTTCTTAATGCTCTACAATGTAGTTGCCTAAGTTATTTTTTTCCTGTCTTAAGTGCTAGATTTCCAACTAATTGTTAGCCCCTGTATATATGAGCGCTTCGACCAAACTTTTTATTGCTGCTAGAGGGTCCAATCCTTCTATCGGGTGTTCAATGCCCAGCTTCTCTTTGGTGAGTAGTGTGCAGTCGTTGAATATATGTTTCTCTTTATTTCTTCTTGCTGTCAATCAAACACCATCCTCTAGGGACCTCTTCCATCTGTTCGTTGCTTCTTTGGTCACTTCACTATTTACGTTGAACATCTGTTCATGTAATGCTACCATTGGGTCGAATATTGTTTCTATAGGTGGCTCTATCGACCCAACTGGATTGAAGGCTGTGAAAGTGATTGCTTTTGGAGTACTATCCTTCATGTGTATTATCTTCTTATTTTTCTTTGCTTCTTTTTACTCATTTTGTTTATTTGATTTTTTGTTGGCCATGTTTTGTTGTTCTTTGTCTATGTCGTTTCCTTTGTTTGGATCATTTCTTCTTGTATTTTCTTTGTTGTGATCCCGAAATTGTATTTTCATGTTAGGGTTCTTTCTTCCATCATTGTTCCCTTGAACTTGTGCATTACTTTGTTTTGTGTTCTTAATTAGTTCTAGAGGTTATGACTGGCCTTTGTAAGGGATTTCTAAAGGAGCATTTTATGGTATGTTGCTTGTCTTCTTGGGAGATCCCGTGCCAACATTATTATCTTCTTTTTGTTTTTTTTACATCTAGGATGTCAAATGTTTAACTTTAGTCTACTGGGCTTGTTTGTTTTTCCTTGCGTCCTCATTGGATTTTGTGGGAGAGTCTATGCCATCCAATGGAACTATGATAGGATGTGCNTATTTGATTTCTTGCTGGCCATGTTTTGTTGTTCTTTGTCTATGTCGTTTCCTTTGTTTGGATCATTTCTTCTTGTATTTTCTTTGTTGTGATCCCCAAATTGTATTTTCATGTTAGGGTTCTTTCTTCCATCATTGTTCCCTTGAACTTGTGCATTACTTTGTTTTGTGTTCTTAATTAGTTCTAGAGGTTATGACTGGCCTTTGTAAGGGATTTCTAAAGGAGCATTTTATGGTATGTTGCTTGTCTTCTTGGGAGATCCCGTGCCGACATTATTATCTTCTTTTTGTTTTTTTTACATCTAGGATGTCAAATGTTTAACTTTAGTCTACTGGGCTTGTTTGTTTTTCCTTGCGTCCTCATTGGATTTTGTGGGAGAGTCTATGCCATCCAATGGAACTATGATAGGATGTGCATCAATTGACTTGTGTGCAGAGAGGGTGTGAGTTGACCCCTGAGTGTTTGTACCTATCTCTCCTTTTGCATGTTTTGATGTACTTGTTGTTGTGATTGGGTTAGAGTGGACCGACTGACTTCCTTTGCTGGGCTCAACTCCAGGTTGCATCAAGTCGATTGGATTCAACCTATCCAGTGGGGTTGACTCGATTGTGGTGTTCTTTTTTCTAGTTCCATTTTGTAAGTTTTGGTCAACATCTTCCGACCTCGAGTGNAGGGTGTGAGTTGACCCCTGAGTGTTTGCACCTATCTCTCCTTTTGCATGTTTTGATGTACTTGTTGTTGTGATTGGGTTAGAGTGGACCGACTGACTTCCTTTGCTGGGCTCAACTCCAGGTTGCATCAAGTCGATTGGATTCAACCTATCCAGTGGGGTTGACTTGATTGTGGTGTTCTTTTTTCTAGTTCCATTTTGTAAGTTTTGGTCAACATCTTCCGACCTCGAGTGTGTTACAATTTCTTGATTATTGATGTTAGGGGGGGCATTCAAATTGGTTTCATCTGATGATACTTGTCAGTGCCCTGCCATCAATTTCTTATTCTTCTTCTTCATCTCATTTTCTATTCTTGTTTCCTCAATAGTTAGAGTAGCCTTAGGTGGTGGTGATTCTCTTGTAAGGTTGATTGTGCTTATATTTTGTGTTGATTCTTTGGAATGGGTTTTTTACTTAGGTCAGGTGGAGTAATTTTTGACTGATGTGTTGCAACTAGGGTCGACCAACCTGTGCTTTGTTCTTGCTGATCCACCAACCTTTGTTTCTCTTGTCCTCTTGTCTCTACGTGCTTTTCTAGGGATGCTCTAGTTTTCTTTGCTTCATCACACTTCACATTAAGGTTTTCCATAGAAACCTTGAATTGAGACCCTATGCTTAATTTTTTTTTGGGTGATAGTTTCATCCCGTCGAGCCTATTTTTCCTTTAATCTATCCTTTTCAACTAATTTGTTTGTAAAAACAATAATTTTCTATCTCATTAGAGGATCATTGAAGTCGAGAGTAGTGTCTGCCTTGAATGTCTCTTTTCAAAAGATGTTTACATCCTCCGGGACTGTGTAGAAGTAGACAATATGTTTATCCTTGATGGATTTTTCTTGCTATTTTCTCTAAGTCAAGGTTTGTTTTGCTGGAATGTTTCCTTCCATGTATAAATTTGAGACAAAAAAAATTATATAAAGTTTTTCTTCTCTTTCTTCTTTCGGTTATGCATCAGTTAGGAGTGTTAAAATGGTTGGGTCATCACTCAACACCTTTGGTGGAATTGGGGTTTCAAACCCCAATTGTCTGTTAAGCTCTTGAATTATTTGGAGCTTGGTCAGTTGGTACTTGAGTTCTTCTAGTGCTTCCCCCCCAATGATTCCATACAAAACCTTGGTGGAGTCAAGGATTATTTGGATGTGGGCACTTGGTGGAAAACCTCGTTGGACTTTTTGCTCCACTCACTATTTGTGTGATACATTATTTAGGTTATTTATCCAATTTTTGAACACTTCTTCAACCATAATGGATTTGGAAGACCCAAATGATCCTACTGCCAAGATATTTAGTTGTCCATGGTCGAGATATTCCTTAGGGTGAATGTAGGTTCCCCAAGTAGGATTAATTGGCTCATATCGAGCCAGATTAATAGATATGGAAACTTGATTGCCTGACCATTTTCTTGGCAGTCCTTGCAATTTATTTTAATTAGTGCAGCTAAGTGCTCTTCCTGGTCGAACTACACCCTTGACTCAAGTATTTGTCCAATTGGTTACAACATTGTAATCTTTACATTTGAAGCTTGACTTGAAGCTATGAATCACATAGATACTATTATGCATGTCCACTTCACCCGAAGGTCGGTTACTCTGTTGATTAATATCCCTTTTGAACTGTTGGTTGAGGTTTCTTCTGTGAAATCCCRAATCCAGTTATTATAATTGAGGGTGTTGGGATTGGGGTGCCCCCATGYGAGGTTYTAGTGACCATGTGAATCATTCCTCCCATGATTCCAAATGGGCATCCTAACCATAGATKTCCATTATGGTATCGACTCACCATAAACTTTGTAGCTTCTTCCTTCCATATGTCGAACTATGCAATTTGAGAGGCACCCAAAAAGTGTTGGATACCCGCCTGATGTAGGAAGTTTGTTTCATCCTTCCATACACCAACTTGCATTCCCCATACTGTGAAATTTTTCCAGTGTCGAGACCAGTCAATTTCTTCTATTCAATCCCCACAAATGTTTTTCATGCGTGCTTCTAGCTCAGTTGCACCCACCCTATCGAAATTAGATTTCGTTCGAGCCTCGACCAAGGAATCCGCTACTTGTCCTCTCATTCTTGGCATGTCTGTGATTCTTGTTGGTAGATTTGATATTTCTGAAGCTTTGGAGTTGTATGTGCAACTTCAATTTCTCTACTCTAATTACTTGAGTTCTCGGGTGTGAATAACAATGAGACAAATTCATATTCCTTGTCCATATTTATAAGCAGGGAATGTATGTGGGACTTTAATTTGTTCAACAACGTCATTAATTTTCATGCCTCGATAGTAATTTTGGGTGTGATTACTTGTTCATGTGAAGGTAAGTCTATGTCAAAGGCGGTATTATGGTCAAGCTTGTCCCATTAAACATTAATTATACTAACGTACTCTCATGGATCAACTACTTCGACTAAGTTGATTTCATTTTCTCGAGGGGTATGCCTGACTTGGTTAACTTTTGTTAATTTATTCGCTTGTGTAATATGGTCAGGTCGATTCTTCCAGTGGATCGAAGAACTTCAGTTGAAGTGTCTG
>JASDQU010194967.1:0-10576 GCA_032191745.1 Picea mariana | reverse complement strand
AAGAAAAATCAAAAGAAAATCATTATAATATGTAATAATATTAACAAACATTTAAATTTTAATGTTTTTTTATTACGATCCAAAATATTTATTGACTTAGCTTAAAAATCTATATCTAAGTTTCAAGTTGACGAGAAAAGCCCTTCACTTAGAAGTTAGGCTGCTTAAATCTTTGGGGAATGGGTCACAAAACTCCAAGCTTATTTTGGAGGGACCCTTTTTAAATAGTGGAAGAAAAATACTAGGAACGTGACACATGATCATATGTCTTGGAATTAGGCATCATACACCTATAATGAATAAAAGTAGAGGGATGCACATTTTTGTAACTTCAACATGTTAACATAAATATTTTACCGTATAAATCGATCTATGACTAAGATTGCTAGAAATAGCAAGTATAAATCGATCTATGACTAAGAATGCTAGAAATATTGCTAAATTGGTAAGGTTGCCCGGGCCATTTATTGGATTCATTTCCTAGAGCCATACTAATATGGTCTTCATAAGTTCTATATTTTGATGGCTACCTAAACATTACGGTGCCTTACTAAGAGTAGTAAGATTAATAAATCCAATTAAAAAAATAACAATGGCTTTCTTCTACATGCAATATTTTACCTTCTAATATTTTGACTTAAGATTTGTCATAAATGATCCATAATACATAAATCAAATCATAAAGTTTATGTTATATGCTATGTATTAAATGTTCAATTTATTATAGGAAACAAGAGTATATATAATGTACACAAGTTGTGAGCATCGAGTACAATTTCAAAATAGATAACAAAGATAAGTGACATAATAACTTCTTAAAGAACAAGGGTTGCATGGCAACGCAATCCCTGCCAAGTTAATTGGGAAATACATATTGAACAATGAAACTTAATATAACTAAATGCACAAGTAATGAATATTTTTTGTCAAAATATAATAATTGAAGGTTGTTTGTTATTCAAAATGTATAATGAGCAGTAAGTTGAATGGAACTATTTTTATATTTAGATGTAGTGATTGGTGAAATTCATTGATTATGTAATTAATTCTACATATTGAAAGACCTGAAGGGAGCAATAACACTTCAATTCTATCAACCAATTAGAAATGAGAAACACAAATATTTTTATTATATCCAAACATATATATTTGTTTTCCTATGTTAAACATTACATTGCATACACAAATTTATGGTAAAAGGCAAATTAATGTCACATCAATGTCACATCAAATTAATGTCACATCAATGTCACATCAAAAGCAAGAGTGTCCTCCAAATACCTCAATACATTCATAAATTCAAATCACATGTTCATATCAATAATGACTACATGACCTCTATATATACATATTTAATCATTGCACATGTAAGCCATTTAATAGGACAAATTTTATTAAATATACAACTACCACATTACAATATACATTTAACCCCATATATGTCCCTTTGGGGTTATGTCATACTAACCTCCAAAGCTTTGTCCCCAAATATTTGCAATTAAGGGTTTTACATGTGATGAAACCAAGTAATAAGATTTCCTTATATTCTCACTTTCATGTTACCAATGATGATGATCCATCCATCCAAACTCAATTCTTTCCGATATTAATCTTTTTCTAAGTCAATTGTTGCATAATTTTCTTTCATTTGATTCAATGCATTGTTGTTGCAACTTCTTCAATTTATTGTATTTTGATAGTCTTTGATTATATCATGTCAAATGATGGTTTAATAATTCCCTACTCGATGAATAATATTGATTATTCCATTTTCTTCCTCGATAATTTCAATCTCGATCTTCTTGTCTTTCTTAAAAACTTTCTTGGACATGAGTGTGTTGATATGGTTTCACTTGATGGTTTTTCTTCAATTTGAACACCCATATCATCAATCTTCTTTTCAAAGACAATGGTATCCTCTATCCTCTCTGCTTGGTCTTTGATTAATCTAACCTTTGAGATAATACTGTCATATTTGACACATGTATCCTCAAGCTGGAGTTCGATTACTTCAAATATTTTCTGGTTACCTTCTTGAATCTTGTCTTCCTTCTCCTTTTGAAGTTGCAATGTGATGTCATCCATCAAAATATTTTTTCCTTCCTCCATTCTAGATTGCATTTCTAATTTGATGTATTTTGTATCCAATGTTTCTTCAACATTCTTGCAAATTTACACTTCAAGTCTTTTGGTAGTCACTTCATCCTAGATCCTTGTTTTTTCCTACTTTTTCTCATGCTTCTTACTTCTTTCAATCTCTTAACCTCATCAAGTAGTGTTTGATTATGATTTCTTAATCTGCAGATTTCTTCATCCTTCTTGTATTTTTCTGTCCTTAACCTCCTTAATTAGTGCTTTATCAAGGGATCACATCTTAGACAATTGACCAATCTTCTTCTTGAGCTCTTCTTTTAATTATTTTCATCTTTTTTCTAATTTGGAAGTTTCTTCTTTAGCTTCATTGAATTCATATTCAATTGTATGCATCTATTTCAAATTTTCCTCCTAAATCCATCTATTTAATAATATTTTTTTCAAACTCATCTCAAGTAGAGTGTAATTGTATATCTTTATAAATACTATACCACCATACTTTAGAATCACCATACAAATAAAGACCTGAATTAAAAGAAATTCTATATTTTCCCTTTGTCATCCTTAACCATTATGTAGCATCAACTTCGTCTTCACCTACACTAAATCTAGGCATTGTCATTAGTTCTTACAAGGGATATAACATAACCCCTCAACTTAAAGCCTCAATATATTAGAATGGTAATCGCAGTTAGTTATGATCCTTTTCCCAATATATTATCCTATGTTTCCTCTTTCTAACAACATTTGAATAATCTCAATCTAACATCCCAATAAAACATTATGCTAATTTTGAATTAACATGTCTTTTAAACCTTGATTTCTAGATAGTATTGTTCGAGGATCTTGCACTGATGTATCTCTAAAATTTTGACACCTTTGAGTTTGAATTTTTCATGTAGTAGACTAATATGTCTTCTCTACAATGCCAAAGGTTTGACCATATTTTGATATACCAAGGGAAAGTTATAGTAACTTTCCCAAAACTTGTTGGTTTTGGCCCTTTTAGGTGAGTGAATTTGTATTCCTTGCCACATGTCTAAATTTTTCGATCTAAGTCTAAAATTTATACACACACCACTATGGCCTCGATTCTATACAATTCAATTGATGGCACTCAATTTTTGTCTCTCTAGAAACAAATATGTTTGTTTTACCAAGAACATTACTTTGAGACTAGTTTTAGGACTAACAATAAACCCTAACTTCCACTTATTGTAACTCTAAAATTATAGCAAACCATAATTTCAGATTTATACGATAGGTACTTCGCTATGTCTCTTCATCATCCTAAAAATTGTGTTGTTTGAAAATTTATTGCAAACAAGTTAGAGTGAAAATGCTAGGATGAATCATTTTGAATGGGTCAACCAAGGATTGTATGCTCTGATACCAAATGTTATGTACCTAAACCTTAAAATATCATAATATAGTAGCATACACATAATTTACACAAGATGTAAATGTGGAGAACTACTCCAAAACAGAAAACATAGATGTGTTACATAATAACTCCTTCCATAATAGAAGAAGCTCCTCCAAATACCCCAATACATTCATACATCCAAATCACATGTTCATCTCATAATGACTACATGACCTCTATATATACCTATTCATTCATTTCACACCTAGGCCCTTTATTAGGATGGCCCCTATTACTTATGCAATTATCCTGTTACATATATATTTAACCTCATTTATGCCCCCTTTGAGGTCCTATAAATTTCATAGGTGTTGTTTTGATAGCCCTAATGAATGAAAGAAACACAACAACTAATATTTTGCCACACATAGTATTCAAAGTCTTATTGAAGGCATTATTTTCTTCTTTTAAAGGAATTACTAGCACATTTCTTATTTTCCTTTCTCTAACTTGCAAATAAAAGAATAATTGATTTTTAAAAATGACCACTTTTATAAAATTCAGTAAACATGCACACAAAGCAGTTTCTAGGTGTGGTCACTTTGGCTTAATCGTAGCACCTCCAGTAGTAGCTTCACACTACTGATTAACTAGAATGTACATTTAGAATGTAAACTAAGTGTACACGCTATAACACCCATTTTCAATTTTCTCTAGAATATTTTAATATTTCCTTATCCATCGTAACATGGTAAAAAAACCAAATTTTAATTTATCGGGTAAGTTTTGGAATGAAATTCCCTCTCTTCATCATCTATCAGTTAAGTTTTGGAATGAAATTCCCTCTCTTCATCATTGACATCGTAAAAAATCAATATTGAATTTACTCATTAATGTTTATGGCATGCAAACCCAAAATACCATGATAAGGGTAAAGATGATTTATTCACTAAAGCTAAAAGCTAAATATGTAGATGAGGAAGTACAAGAATGTTGCAAAGACCTCACCATTATCTTTAAATGGAATCTTGTGAAGATGTAGTTGAAAAAATATTAAATTCATCCAAGAAGGATTTTTAGGACATTTGACTATATGTTAGGATGAAATTAAAGAGAAAAAGTATAGAATATGTTTAGTGCCCAAACTGACTTTGAAACTCTAGTAATTAAGGGATAGTCTTATGCAATTGGACATTTGACTATATATTAGGATGAAATTAAAGAGAAAAAGTATAGAATATGTTTAGTGCCCAAACTGACTCTCTGAAACTCTAGTAATTAAGGGATAGTCTTATGTAATTGTGGCAAGAATGGAGCCACCAATACATTCAAAATAAAAATAGAAACATACATAAATGGATGAGAACATGTTTAAAAGTGAAAATTACAAGTGAATGAAAAGCAGCTTGTAAATATATATATTTATAATGGGCATGATTTAAACTTTGGAATTTTGGAAATAATCTCTTCGTCGACTCAAATGATTATTTTTTATTAGGAAATTATGTAATTATCGTTCTAAAACCTTGGTAATGTTACAATTCTTAATGCATACGTTTGTACAAAATTTGGGGAAGAAATTTAAGTAGGGTGTTAGGTTTAGCTTAAGTTCAATAATGTAAATCATTGAAACTTAGTTGAATAAAATTGTGCAAGCAAAGCAATGCTTGATGAATAGGTTTTGTGGAAACAATTTAGAATTATAAACTCTAATATAAGAAAAAAAACAAGATTTAAAAGAAAAGGCAAAGAATGAGAAACATGTATCAATAGAGACATTGATATCATTGTTATGTTGTGCATGCAACAACCCCCAAGTTTTGTGAAAAACTTGGGGCCCCAACTTAAATTTTCACTAATATGGATATGTTTCTTTCTTTTTATACATTAACTTTGCTTCATCATTGCATTATTGAACTAGATGGTTAAGATAAATAGGCCTTTAGGTTTCACTTGCCTGGTTTTGAATTGGCTCTTTTCTTAAGTTTTTTCCCTCTTTGGGTCTTGGTTTCTTCCTATTATTGAGTTTCCTTTGCTTAATATTCTTTTTTTTGAACTCACATAGCCCATAATTTCCAAATTGGGCATGAACTTCAAATCAAACCTCCCTTCCACTTTGGTTGTTTTGTCATCTCCTTGATTTGGAAATCGGCCCTGATTTCTGAATTGGGATTTCCTTCACCTTTTCTTTGTTCTATTTTTTTATTCTTCCTTTTTTGTTTGATTTTTCTCTATTGCCTCAAATATTCAATCATCTCAATTTGGTAATCGACCTCAATGATCAAATCAAATACTTCTTACACTAACTTTAGTGTGAGGGGTTCCTCGCTTTAGAATTGACCTTGATCTCCAAATTGGGCTTCCTTTTCACTTAGATACCATTATCTTTCATTCATTTGGAAATCAGCCCTAATTTCCAGTATAGATATTATCCTCACTATTCATACCATATGGATTGTACAGAATCTTGAATTTGTTTGAAATTATTCTCTTCGTTATCCTCTTTCGAACCTTGTTCAATATTTTTCTTCAAAAAATCACTTGTCCAAATCAAGCTCTGAAGTCACTAAAGTGATATAATTCCTGCCCAATTTGGTTATTGGTCTCGATTTCTCAATCTGCTCCCTTTCTTGCAAGATCTATGTTCACATGTGTGAAACCCTTTTCCCATGTGTAAAGCTACTTCCATACTCTTTGGACATGTGAAATCTTTTTTAAAAGTTCTATTACAATCAAGCCTTTCCTTTAGAAATATATTGTCTTAGAGTCTCGATTTTGAAATCAGCCCCAATTTCTCAATCGAGCCCTCACCAAATGAACCCATGCCTCAATTTCTCATTCGGGCCCAATATTCAAATTGAACCTTCTCTCACCTATGATAGTGTTCAGGGCCCCAATTTTCTCCATTAGCCCTGATTTACAAACCTTTTCCCCATTGATTTCAAATTATTAAAACAAGTGAAAATTTAATGAATTTCAAACTGGCTTATTTGAAGTATGTAAGTTACTTGTACTTGCGCATATACATTAAAGTGTGAATTATTGACACCATGTGCTCGATCCATCACCTATTGAAATTAAGTAATGAAATGATTATTGAAGCATGAATTGAAATCACACATGTCACAAACTATGGTTCAATGGGTAATAATTATCTAACAATTTGATCCTATTAGTAAGGTTCAAAGCCATAGAACTCTAAAACATTTCAGTTTGAACATTTAGGGGAATAGTTTTGATATAAATCATCCTTCCATGTAAGCCTCATTTCCCAAGTTTGGACATGTGTTAGGAGTCTGCATTCAATACTAAGGACAACATTTATCTCAAATCAAGGTCGATATTATACAAACTTTGCAAGCTTGTCTAGTTTGAATGGTTTAAGGGGAATCTATCATTTTTAGTATAAAATATTCATTTCTTATGGAATAGAGTATTAAGATTTGATGGAACTATGTTTATTATTTTATTTACTTGATGTTTTGATCCATAGGTTGGTATCATCATCAGTAGGTTGTGGATCGAAACGTAGAGTAAATAAAATACTGAATACATTTCCATATTTAATTTTCAAAGTTAACTATGTGTTCTCTTTTGGCTTTGCTAACATTTTGTAGGAAATTATATAGAGCCTCTAAGGGATGTAGGAAAATGAAGAGAGGTCCTTGGGAGAGATCAATTGTAGGTCAATGGCAAGAGGTGATTACTAGAAGACCTTGAGGAAATAGTACTAGTCGGTGAGAAAGATGTTGAAGCCATAGGAAAGAAAGTAGAATTCAAAGAAGAATAGATTGTTGAAGGAGAAGAAGAACCAATGGAAAATTGTAAAACCAACTATCAAATTCCTTAGTTCGTTCACTATGCCTTTAAAGTGCAGAATGAATTGAACCTAGCACATAGGGAATTCTACAATAGAGCAAACCATTTATATACCCTAGGGATGGACATAGTTGAGGTCGGGAAATATGTCGAACCATGGAAACTAGAGTACCAACAACTAACCAACAATTCAATAGGGTGAAATATTTTCAAGTTACACTAGATGAAATCCCTCTTGAAGTTCCTACCATTCCTATATAGGTTTTTCAAGAAATGAAGTTTCACCTAAAATAGTGGAAAAACAAATCTCATGACACTCTTCAAGGGATTACTTGTGAAGTCAAGAGATATATACTAAGATATGAAAAAACATATAGAGAAAAATATAGACAGTTGCCACTTCCCTTATTTTGGACCTAGTGAAGTAGCCCATCCCAAGAACCGAACAACCAAGAATAAATCTTGGAGAGTCAAGGTCATAGGGAAAGAGGAGCTTCTTGCACTTGCATCCCAAGGAGAAACAATTGTCCAACAAACTATTATAGCAATGAATGTCATCTCTAGACATGATATGGACAATAGTCTGATGGCAAAGGAAGCCCCTATTCATCTCGTATCTTCCATCTTGCAATGGAAGCACCACTTTTTGGATATTTGCAGGGGGTGCTTGAAGAAAGAGAAGAAGAAGACTAAAGGGGATTGAATCATTTGGGGACCAAAATCATGCAAATGAGGACGTCTTATTCGAATTGGATCCCCACCAAAAATGTCTTGTGAAATTTCTAATAACCATTTAATTTTTTTTTGGAAAGTTGAGAAGATGTTCAAAATTCCCTTGGAAGTTGAAATGAACCATTGTGATGGTTGGACTTCGAATGTAGCACATTAAAAATGAAGGCTATGATGAAGAAGAGCATTGAATGGAATAGAGAGGAGGAAATGAAGGAGGGAAGTAGCAGAGATGAGAGATCAAGGATGTAGTTAGCTTATTGATAGGAGGAGAAGAAGACATTGAGTCTATACCACAATGAGTGAAGATTGTTGTTGAGCCATGGCCATCTAAAAATTTCCTACCACAGAGTAACCATACACTAAACATGTGTATAGATCACCCTTTTGTAAACAATTTTCGACTCAATAAAATCTCCAATCAACTTGATTTTATTCCTATTTGAGTTTCCAGGGAAAATATGGTGTCCATTGTGCCTTAAACGTTTTATTTTTCTCTGTGCTTTTGAGAAAAAAAATATGTACGAGTTAGTGGAATATTTTCTTTATATTTAAATTGCTACTTGTAGTTGAATCAAGGGTTTAACGGTGAATTTCCACTGTGGTTTTAATTTTTTCACTTAGAATTTCCTCTCCATTGGAATTTTAATGAGTACAAATAGCTCTGGAATGACCATAGTCCATCCAGAGCTCATGGTCTAGGTGGATATCGATGGCCACCCACCTATTCCACTGGCTCAAAAAACAATTTTCCACCTTGGCAGTTTTTCGGGTTCCAAACTTTCGGGGCCATTTTGAGGCCCTAAACGACGTTTTTTGGGGATTTTGGGCCCAGGTGACTGCCTAAGGCACTTACCTAGGCTAGTAAAAAATTATTCTTCTCAGTTATACCTTTCCAACGGGCTATCATGCGCCTAAAACGAAGATCGTATGCAAACGTTATGACCCTGGGAGTTGATGTACTAACTTACTCAAACGGGGCCCACATGACTTTTGGCGCTTCATCTCCTAGGGTTAGGTTTTTGGATGTCTAGGGTTTTTGACATTCCTGTTTATTGTAAAAAAGCCTTCAAAGCCTCATTGTAACCATCTTCTAGTGAATGAGCATAGTCGTCACATCTCTTCTCAGAGATAAGCCGCCACCATTCCAACAAGCTTGTTTTTCGTTGCATTTTATAGTTTCAGCTTATTTCCTTATTGAATAGAAAACCAGTTTTATTGTATCTCTATTATTCTGTGTTAACAATCTTTTAAAAATCTATATTCATTTCGTTCTTCTCATAAAATCTAGATCAGTGGTATTAGAGCGGTCTTCTCCTTGATGTCTTAATGCATGTCCCCAACGAGGTCAGGGTACAAAGAGTTAGATCTCGAGCTTGTTTCTCTTGAGGACAAAATCTCTCGCACGCCCAAGAGACATCTCATGGCAGGAGAAAAGAAATATGACGGGACAAGAGATCTTTTCAAAATGTTGCTTGAGGAAGCCCTCATGCAACAGAGGAATGAGATGATGGATAGTTTCACGCAAATCCTTCGGCGACTATCAATAGGCACCACATATTCCTCGAGTGGAGGAACCACCCCCTTCAAGGTACAAATCAACTTCGATATTCCTATATTTGAAGGTCAAATAGACGTAGATGTTGTAGACAAGTGGTTGAATCTACTAGAAGGGTATTTTTTTGTCCATAACATTTTGAATAGAGAAAATATTACTTTTGCGCTCCTCAAAGTCATTCCACATGTCAAAGATTGGTTGGAAACTTTCTGTGAGTAAAAGGAAATAGAGGAACCCTCATTATATATAGTGACGACCACCTGAGAATCCTTCAGGGATGTTATTAAGGAACAATACTACCTTGTCGAAAGTTATGACAACTTGTATACCAAATGGACCACACTGCAGGAAGAAAGAGACCAAGAAGTGCCAAAGTTCACAAATATCTTCCATACCTTGTGCACCAAGCTGGGTATCAAAGATTCAGAGAGACATTTGGTGCTCAAGTATCGCGGTGCTCTACATAGATACATCCAGATTGAAATAGAATTTCTGGACATCTCGTCCTTGGGCGCGACCTACTGATATGTCGTCAAAATCGAGCAGAAGCTCAAACAAAAGACACGACAATTTGGGCCTGGGAACCCCTCACAGCAAAATCCAGGAAAGGGTGGACCCAGCCCACATAACAAAGGATAGAGAAAATATGGACAGTATCAGGACAACCGATCCAAACCGCAAACAAAGAAGGACACTAAAAAGACAAAGAAAGATATCAGGAAGCGGTGCAACTTCCATAAGAATTGGTCAAAGCAGCCCCTGGTGGCCGAAGTGAAAGCCTCTGAATCAGATGCGGGTTCTCACTCCGAGTCAGAACCAAAAAGGGGAAGATGAATCATTGACGTGGAACCTAGTGCCATTGTTTCTACCACCAAGCTCCATCTCGGTGAACCAGATGAGCCAAAAGAAGGAGAGCGCCTATGCCATTCACAGATGTGGGTAAAAGGCACCCTGCTGCACTTCATCGTTCATAGTGGTAGCCAGAAGAAACTCATCTCAGCAAAGGTCGT
>JASDQU010194963.1:4864-17976 GCA_032191745.1 Picea mariana | reverse complement strand
CAAGGATTGTAGTCTGTAATAAAAAGAAAATTGTACATACATCTTGTGTTCTTTGTGTTCATTGTGGTGATGACTTGTTGATGATATATTGATGATATATGTTGCTGATATGTGCTCACATCTAACTGGTTATAAATGACAACAATGGGTAATGAATAAATGTTGAATGCTAATTTATGAGTTTTTGTGCAAGAGGGAAGTTTTGGGAAAAATAGCCCCACACTCATTCACCCCCCCTCTAAGTGTGGTAGGTGTGTGCAATAGTATCCCCTCATTTTTCTAGATAATAAAAAGGAAGGGCTTGACAATTTCTCTGGTGGACTTAGCCCACACTGTGTGAACAACGTATATATGTGTATTTATTGTATTGTGTATCTTCTTTGTTTTATTTTATTTCTCCACTATCCTATTTTTCTAACATGTTGTCATTGATGTGAACCCTTGAATATGAAGTTAACAAGTTGCATGTCAAGGTAAAGGAGTTGTAAACATAAGTTAACAAGCTGCATGTGAGTTTCATGTAAAGTAAATGTAAACAGAAGTTAACAAGTTGCATGCCATCATGAGATCCTATGCGAGTTGCATGTCATCATGAGATCCTCATTAAAACACATAAAAGAGACAATTGAAAGATCACTTATGTGAATACTAATTAACAGATATGAAGCTAATAGGTCAAATTCAATGAATTTCAGTGAAGGAAGAACTTTGCAAAAGTTGATCGTATAGAGAAAAGGTTACAGATCTAGGTTCTTTGCGTAAATGCACGGGTTTCAAGAGGAAAAACGGGCACATCCATGAGCTTCAGTAGGGAAAGACACAGAAATCCATGAGAAGGTAGTGTATGGGACGCAAACCTATGAAGAAAAGTTGTTGAATATCAAAGATCTAAAAGCCAGGACAACTACAAGTTAGGGGCATGTCTTCTTATGTATGTTAGGGTGTGTATTCTGAAGAAATAAAAGACAAATATGTCTTATTGATTCATAAGCATTTGATTTGGAGAAATCTCTTGTGAATCTTGGTATGAGGTATGTGTGGTTGCAGTCTTGATGAAATATCAAAATTAGTAGCAACAAAAGAGGTATCAAATACAACAACAACAACATGTTATCAATTACAATGACAAAGGTCGTGACAGATTGGTCCACATTTACATTTTAGGGTGGTTGGATGGGGAAAGGAAAGGGGGATATAGCCTCCTTTTAGTTGGACCCAGTAAATTAGGGACTTGGAGCTTCGTTTAGGTTGAATACTGTAAATAGGGGGTTGGAGCCTCCTTCTAGTTGTAGCTGAAGAAATAGGAAGTTGGTAAAATTCTAGTGTACTATGTCTATGTGATGTTTATGCATTGAATTATGGTGATAGTTATATATTGAATGATAATGATAAACTATTGAACATTATTGAAGGTTTTATATTGTGATTAAAATTACTGATTGTGCCCATAATGATTCACCACCCCTTTCAATATTCCAACGATTAGTATCAGAGCAAGTCCTTCAGGAAGCAGTCTAACCACTGGAAATAGATCATGGGATATGCTAAGATTGGAGCACTAGTGTTTGACGGTTAGAACTATACCTTTTGGAATAAAAGGATGAATACCTTTTTACATGCACAAGGATTTGATGTTTGGAAATCAGTAGTAGATGGGTATAAAGCACCAACCACTCCCCCATCTGACAGAGATGGAAATAAACTCAGCGAAAAAAACACAAATGCTAAAGGCACCATTGTGAATAGTCTAGTTGATTCAATATTTGTCAAGGTTATGAATTGTGATAGTGAAAAGTATCTTTGGGATAAACTCTAAAATATTTATGAAGGAGATTACAAAGTTAAGGGAACTAAGATTCAAATATTCAAAGCTAAGTTTGAACAATTGAAGATGAAGGAAGATGAAGACATTGCAACCTACCTTCTACGAGTTGAAAAAATAGTTAACACTATTAAGGGATTGGGAGTAGAAGTTGATGAATCAATGGTTGTTCAAAAGGTATTAAGGTCTCTTCCTATGAGATTTTATCATAAAATATCATCCCTAGAAGAAAGAGAAGGTCTTGGTACATTGAGCATGGAAGAGCTACATGGAATATTTACAGCCTATGAAATGAGAACTAAACTTGAGAACCCAGTCACAAAGGAAGCACCTTTCAAGGCATCCAATGATCCAAATGGATATTGGTGGCCACCCACCTCTTTCAACTAGATCCTCGTGTTTGTTTTTGTTCAACACGTCTTTTTGTACTACTTTATAATTGTGAGTTCTACACTTCTAGGGCATGTTTGAAGCCTCACACATTCTCCAGGTGGATACGGGTGGCCTCTCGCCTAATCCAACTGACCTATTTTGTATGTTTTCATGTCAGCACATCTTTTTGTACTTTTAAGGTTGTTTTGGGGCCCTAAACATTTTTTTTTTTTGGCTCGCCATAGTCAGAATGTAGACAAAGTCACATTCTAATGAGGAATGTGTAGTTCTCTAAAATACCTTTCCAACGAGATATCACATGCCTAAAACATAGGTCGTATGAAAAATTTATGACCCTAGGAAGTTGAGGTACCAAATTACACCAACTTACCCATAGGGCCCACATGAATTTTGGCGTTTCACCTTCTAGAGTTAGGTTTTTGGATGTCTAGGGTTTTAGAATTCATGAGTAATATGAAAAGGGCCTATGGAGCCTCATTATAATTGATTTTGTTGAGATGGATGCACGTAGAAACCACATCTCTTCTCAGAGATAGCTACCACCATTAGAGCAAGTTTCAGTTCTGCAGTTTTACAGTTTCAACCTATTTCATTATTTAATAGAATATATTGTTCACTAAATATTTGTGTTATTCTTCCTATCTTTGTGTTTATGCTATTCAATCTATAATCAGTTCATTTTGCTCCTAAATATAGATCATTGGTATCAGAGTGGTCTGTTCTGTGTTTTTTCATGCATGTCCCCGACAAGGTCTGGGTATAAGAAGTTGGGAATCTAACCAATCGAGCCATTACCATATCGGTCGGGTTGAGATCAACAACAACCCATGGGAGATGAAAAGAAATATTATGGAGCAAGAGATCCTATTAAAATGTTTCTCAAGGAATTCATCGCATGACAAAGGAACAAAATGATGGACAACTTCGTGCAGATCCTTCGACAGTTTCCCATGGGAGAAGCATCTTCATCAGGTGTCCATGCAACCCCATTCAAGGTACAAATAAATTTTGATATTCCATTATTTGAAGGACTGATATATGCAGATGCTGTAGATAAATGGTTAAATCTTCTCGAAGGAAATGTTTCGGTCCACAAATTTTCCAATCGAGAAAAGATCACTTTTTCACTCCTCAAGGTCATTCCCCATGTTAAAGACTGGTGGGATACCTACTCGGAGCAAAGGGCCATGGAGGAATCTGCAATTTTTGTGGTGCCCCCTACATGGGATTCCTTCTGAGACTCCATTAAAGAACCATACTACCCTTTTGGAAGCTATGAGGACCAGTACACCAGATGGAGCACCCTATGTCAAGAAAGGGACCAGATAGTACCAGAATTCACCAATATTTTCCATACCCTCTGCACCAAATTGAGTATAAAATATTCTGAGCATCATCTGGTGCTCAAATACCATGACTGTTTTCATAGATACATTCAAACATAAATGGATTTCTTGGAAATCATCTCATTTAGAACATATTATAGATATGATGTCAAGATGGAGAAAAAATTTAAGAAGAAACGACGAGAGTTTGGATCTGCAAACCCCTCATAGCCGAAGCAGGGAAAAGGAAAACCAAACCCACATAGTAGGGGACCAATTCGTGATGGCCACCCTTAGGATAATCCTTCCAAGCTGCAACACAAGAAGGGAAATGAGAATACGAAGAAGGACATAAAAAAATGGTGTGAGTACCATAAAAGTCCTTGGCACAACATCGATGATGTCGCTCCAAGAAGTCCCTCATGGTTGAGCTGAAGGATTTTGAGTCAGAGGATGATTCTGATTTAGAGTCAAATAGTGAAGGAGGGAAGCAGATTATTGATGTTGAAGCTAGTGCCACGGTCGCTACCACCAAAGTCCAGCCAAGCGAACTAGAAGAACCATAGGAAGGGGAACACCTCTTTCACTCGTAGATGTGGGTCAAGGGGGCTCTGATTCACTTCATTGTCAATAACGATAGTCAGAAGAACCTGATTTCAATAGAGGTCTTCAAGCGGCTGAACCTTCCAACGACACCGCACCTGCAACTCTACACCATCGATTAGCTTCATCAAGGAAGAGATCTTCGTGTTAGCCAACAATGTTGTCTATACTATGACATCAAGCCTTTCAAAGATGAGGTATTGTGTGATATTTCCCCCCTTGAAGTTTGTGATGTTCTTTTAGGACAACCATATTTGTGGAAGCGTCATGCTGTGTATGATTCTAGACCCCGCAGTGTTATTATTACTTTGGGTAGACAATTGTCCAGGATCCCATAGGTGGCAATGCCTACCTCTATTTCTTTATTCCCTAATAAGAAATGCAGTAAGGTCATTTCACATAACGGGAAGTTCATCTTCTTTGTGATCCATTCTCATCGTAAGAAGAAGGTTACTGCCACATCCATGGCCTCTACACAACACCTCTCTTTATAGCAGATGCAAGTGGACAAGATCATGGAAGAATACATATACATCTTCATATCACCTATAGGGGTACTGACACACTGCCAAGTTAAGCATCCAAATTGATATGACCCTCGATGCACCTCTACCTAATGGACTAGTCTATCAATGCTCGATGATGGAGAATGATGAAATCAGGCATCAGATCCAAGAATTTCTTCAAAAGGGGCACATTAGACCCAACTCCTCCTCTTGCAGAAGCTTGATTGTACTGGTGCAGAAGAACGATGGGACTTGGTGACTCTGCATTGATTACATAGCCTTAAACAAAATCACAGTTAGGAACCACTATCCCATTCCCAGGATTGATGACCTTCTTGACCAACTCAAGGGGGAAATTTTCTTCAACAAGATTAACCTGAAGTCTGGCTACCACCAGGTTCCCATCGAACCAACGAATGTCTGAAAGACAACATTCAAGTCTAAGGAAGGTCTCTACGAATGGCTAGTCATGCCCTTTGGCTTAACCAATGTTTCAATCACTTTCATGAGGTTGATGGAATATGTAATGAGACCCTTCACCAAATCCTTTTTGGTAGTCTATTTGGATGAAATCCTCATCTTCAGCAGAATGTGGGAGGATCACATGCAACATATTCAACAGGTTTTGAGCACTTTGCGGTAGCACAAGATTTATGCCAACTTGAAAAAATTCTCTTTTTGCATGAACAGAGTCCAATACCTAGGATACATTATTGATGAGCATGAGGTACATGTTGATCCAACTAAGATCCAAGTAATATGTGACTGGTCAACCTCGACCACACTGACCAAGCTTCATATCTTTTTAGGACTCACCAATTTTTACCAACAGTTCGAGTTGGGATTCTCCCATATTTCCTGGGCCCTCAACCAGGTGACCAAGGGAGTCGGTAGGGCCAATTTTGTGTGGGGGAAGGAGCAACAATGAGCATTCAAATATCTGAAACATCATTTGTGATCATCTCCAATACTCTCCTTTCCCGATCTACACCAACCATTCAATATCGAGACTGATGAATCTGACTATGCTGTGGGCACAAATCTCACTCAGCACGGGCATCCGATGGCATACCATAGTGAGACACTCTTCGATATTATCCGTAAATACCCCACCTACAACAAGGAAATTTATTCCATTGTACAAGCTTGCAATCAATGGAAACATTATATTCTTGAGATAGAGACGATCATACACACTGATCACAAGCCTCTGTAGTTCATACAAACACAAGGTAAATTGCAGAATGACCACCATCAGAAGTGGTCCACCTACCTGCAGTAGTTCCATATCAACATCAAGTATAAGACATGTATCTCCAATCATGTCGCTAACTGCCTCAGTCAACCTCCTGTGGCTGCACTTACCAATGTGCTCCATTCTTGTGGACATGAAACATCAGAGTGACCCAACTTTACCAGCAATATCCAGAATTCTCCACCACATACCAACTCTTGGGTACAGGCATCGTTGTCACTTATTTTCACATTCAATATGAACTCTTATGACACCCAGACCATCTATGTGTTCCTACAAGTGAGCGTGAAAAGATGATTTGGGAAGCCCACTACAGTCCGGTGGCAGGACATTTTGGCGTAGAGAAAACTGTGGCCATCCTTCAGAAACACTTTTATTGGGTAAAACTTTGACTGGACGTCAACAAGTATATCAGATCTTGCATTGCCTGTGCCATTTCCAAGCCGACCATCAAGAAGAAATGCTTATACACCCCTCTTCCTATTCCTGAAAAGCCATGGGAGTCCATCTCCATGGATTACATGTCTGGTTTTCCATCCACCAAGCACATAAATGACTGCGTGTTTGTGGTCATTGATTGGTTTTCAAAGATGGCCATCCTCACAGCCTGTAAGAAGATTGTCACAGTGGCCTATATTGCCATTTTCTTCTTCAAATGAGTTTGGGTTCACTTTGGGATACCACAGACCATCATCTCTGACTGAGACAACAGGTTCCTCAACACATTTTGGTCGAGTCTCAGGTCTCTATTGGACACCAAGCTCACAAAATGCACTTATTTCCACCCCCAAACTGATGGCCAAACTGAGGTAGTCAATCAGATGATTTTGCACATCTTGCGCATGTAAAATTCTAAGCATCCCCGTACATGGGACGAAAGTCTCCCATATGTCCAACATAGTTACAAAAGGGCTCTCCATAGTTCCACCGTCCATAGTCCATTTCAGGTGGGTCTGGGATTCAAACCCTTGGGACCCATTGATGTTGCACTTCCTCTTGCCACTACACAGACAAAATCTTCCTCTGATTAGTTTGTGGTCGACAAAGCCACCAAATCCATTGAGAAGATTCAACACATCCTCCAAAAGGTCCAAGATATTTTGCAGAAATCCAATGCTAAGTACAAGCAGCGCCATGATAAACACATGGTACCACACCAGTTTTAGGTTGGTGACAAAGTATGGTTACATTTGTAGAAGGAGCATATCACTGGGCCCCATCGAAAGCTTCGACCACTTCATTATGGGCCTTACACTATCACCAATACTATGGGTAGCAATGATTTTGAGCTCAACACTCCACCCTTCCTTGGTCTACATCCAATATTCAATGTGGACCTCCTTCAACCATATTTTCCACCATTACTGGACACCTCTAAGATCATCAAACAACTGACACAAAAAGATCTCAAACCTGACTTCATGGAACAAGAATCCACCGATCAATTAGTGGACACACAGGTCAAGGGAACTCGCCAGCAACAAATCCAACTTTATCGGGTTGTCAAGGTAGGACAACTCCTACACCAAGGCAAGTGGCTAACCCAGGGCCAAATCCAGTAGAAGTTTCCTTACCCGATGGGGGAAATCAACGCAATGGAGACCATTTTTTCCTAAGGGGGGATGATTGATCCATATGGATATTGGTGGCCACCCACCTATTCCAGCTGGCTCCTCGTGTTTGTTTTTGTTCGGCACGTCTTTCTGTACTACTTTATAATTATGAGTTATACACTTATTGGGATGTTTGAAGCCTCACACATTCTCTAGGTAGATACAGATGGCCTCTTGCCTAATCCAAATGGCCTATTTTGTATGTTTTCATGTCAACACATCTTGTTGTACTTTCAAGGCTGTTTTGGGGCCTAAAATTGTTTTTTTGGCTTCCCACAATCAGACTATAGACGAAGTCAGAGTTTGATGGAGAAATGTGTAGCTCTCTGAAATATCTTTTCAACGGGCTATCATGCACCTACAATGGAGGTCGTATTGAAAATTTATGACCCTGGGAAGTTGAGGTACCAAATTACACCAACTTACCCATAGGGCCCACATGACTTTTGGCGTTTCACCTTCTAGGGTTAGGTTTTTGGATGTCTAGGGTTTTGGAATTCATGAGTAATATGAAAAGGGCCTATGGAGCCTCATTGTAATTGATTCTTCATAAAAGGATGTGCAGAGCAACCAAATTTGTTCTCAGAGATAGCTACCACCATTCGAACAAGTTTCAGTTTTGTGGTTTTACAGTTTCAACCTATTTCATTATTTAATAGAAGATATTGTTCATTGAATATTTGTGTTATTCTTCCTATCTCTATGTTTATGGTATTGAGTTTGTAATCAATTTGTTCCGCTCCTAAATCCGGATCATCCAAGAAGAAAAAGAAGAAGAAAAAACAAAAGTCAACCAAGTTGCAGCTGTAGTGATGATTCATATGTAGATGAAAAGATGGCTAACTTCGTAAAGAAATTAAAGAAAGGAACCAACAAGTATAAAGGTATGATTCCAATGAAATGTTTTAATTGTGGTGGTATTGGTCATTTTGCTTCTAAATGTCCTCATAAGAATAAATATAGTGATGAAGAAGAATCTTCTAAAAGGGAAAATAAATATCAAAAGGGAAACAACAAAAGAAATAAAAGGAAATTCTTCAAGAAACGTTTCTACTCAAAGGAGGACAGTTCCTCATCAGACGAGGAAGATAATGATAGTGAAAATGATTCATAGAGAGTACTCTTCATGGTAGTATAATATAATCCTGAATAATAACGTGAATTTGATCTTAGAGTAGAACTAATCAATTCATTAGAAGAACATAGGAAAGAAAGAAAAACAAGTCACTCAAGGAAGAGTTAAAAATGAAAGAGGGATATCATAATTCCAATTCTGAAGAAATCAAGCAGATGATCATGAGTTTAAAAATTCAAATAGAAGAAGACAAAAAAATTGAGGAAGTAATTAGAAGTCAGTTGGAAGAAAAGGAGAAATCGATTGGAATCTTGGAAGAAAAAATAACCTCTTTAAGGAAAGATATTTAGAAGAAAGATATGCAGCAGAAGAGAACCAAAATATTGGATCAAATCATCAACAGTCAAAGACCATCAAATGACAGATCCAAACTAGGATACAATCAATTGTAAAATGAGAAAGGATTGATCTCCAAGATAACAAAACATGAAGTAGAACAAAGAAGCCATGAAAATATTGTCAGAGGTTCTATCAAGAAGGAAAAATGCAAGCCCCCAAAGAAGAACATTCCATAAATAAAGAATACTTAAGAAGAAAAATTCAGAAGGAGTGCATCTCAAATAAGATCTCCAATCTCATGCATCAAAGGTTCTTTTATGGTCATTGTTTTAATTGTGCTAATTTTGGACATAGAGTTGTAAAATGTAGAGCCTATGCCTAGAACCGAAGAAACTATGCAGGGTACTTAAATAATGGTTATCCCAGAAAATATTATGAAGCATAAAATAGAAACCAATTTTTTTTTGGTTCATTGAGAAATGAAGTAGAATGCTACAAATGCAACAATTTTGGACACATAGAGAAGAATTATAGATTGACTATTCCGCCCAGGGAACCAAAGCAGAGAATTAACAATCATATATCGTAACCACAAGATATATGGAAAATAAAGCATAATCAATGCTCACTTTCTCTACAAGGCCAAACCAAAAAAAAAGTGATTGGTATGTTGACAATGGTTGTTTAAAGTATATGACAGATGACAGGAACAAGTTTCTAACTCTGATGAAAGAAAGAGATGGATCAATTTCATTTGGAAATAATAATTCAACTAAAATTATAGGTAGAGGCAGAGTTAATCTTAGAAGTAAAGATGCCATGGAAGAAAATGTTCTATTGGTCAAATATATGAAACACAATATGCTGAGTGTAGGTCAAATGTGCGATGAAGGACACACACTTCAGTTCGAATCAGAGAAATGTGAAATTAGAAAAGAAGGATCATGCAGGTTAGTGGTGACAATCATAAGGACTCCGAATACCATATATGTTTTGGGTGAAATTGGAAAATAAAGTTGTTTATTAGGAAAGGAAAATGAAATTTGGATCTGGAACAAATGAATGGGTATTTAGAAAAAATATTAAAGAGGATGGACAGGTAACTAGGAAAAAAACAAGGTTAGTATGTAAGGGATATGCTCAAGTTGAAGAAATAGATTTTGAATAAATTTTGCCCCAATTTCCAGATTGGAAGCAGTCAGAATGATATTGGCTAATGCATGTTCTAATAAAATCAAAGTATATCATATGGATGTAAAATAAGCCTTCCTAAATGAATAACTAGAAGAAGAAGTCTACAATGAACAACCATAAGGATTTATACTGTCAGAAAAGGAAGATTTTGTTTGCAGATTGAAGAAGGCCCTATATGGACTCAAACAAGCCCCCAAACCATAATATTCAAGATTGGATAGGTATCTACAACAACAAGGGTTCAAGAAAGGAAATGCAGACAACAATCTCTACATAAAGGTAAATCAAGGTATTATATTGATAATTGAAGCTTATTTTGATGACATTATTTTAGGAAGTGATGATGATAGGACAAGTAAAAAATTTGCTAAAGACATGCAAAATGAATTCAAAATATCATTACTTGGTGACTTGTTTTTATTTTTGGGACTTTGCATATGTCTGCAAGATAAAGGTATTTTCATATCCCATACCAAGTATATAAAATAAATGATAAATAATTTTGGAAGGATAGATTGCAAGCCCACAAGTACTCCCATGCACATTAGTTCAAAATTGAGCAAAGATGATAAATCCAAGGATGCAGATCAAAGACTCTACATATCAATGGTTGGAAGTTTACTCTATGTGACAACATCGAGACTGAATGTGATGCAAGCAGTTGGACATGTTGCAATATTCCAATCAACAACGAAGGAAACAAATGTTATGACTGTATGCAAATTTAAGAAGTGATGTTGGGGTTTATATGTGGACCCATACAATGTTAAAGATTAAACACTGAGGACAATGTTATGATTCTTAGACTGGATTTACATAATGAGATATTCATTGCAATAGATATTTAATAAGAAAAAATTCAAAATTAAATCTTTTGTTATCTTCAATAATATGATCCATATGATGTAGATTGCAAGAGATTATTGTTCAACATATAGTAAAATCAATAAGAAATTAATATATCCATGACCTTGTATTTGCAACTATTTGATTGGTATATATTGTTAATGAATAAATAATACATATACCTATTTTTTTTTGATTAATTGGGAAGGCCCACAAGCCTTGAGGGTTGAAACCTATGCTCTGATACCATTTGTAATGGACCAATTTACTAAAGAAAAATACAAGAAAACATTTACCCACGTAATAGTTGGATCTACTAAAGGAAATAAAAAATTTACCATAAAATTATCCAAACAACTATTGTTTCTTCAATGAAATTCTTATTGAGAGGAAAATACATAGGTAAGGAACTTACCTATTGTTAAGAACCCCTATTACCTATAACCAGGTGACTTGAGGAACGTAGCCATACCTTGATCTTGTTTTGAAGAAATGCAACCAAAAAGTGGGTGGTGACTCTCCACCCAACCAGACCTTGCTACCTTAATCTTCAGTAGTAGGTCAATTCTAAGCCCTTAATCTACTATCATGCCAATTATTCCTTAGCCAAGTTCCCTCTCTATAACTCAATGAAAAGAGAGATGTGCCAAAGAGAGAGAGATGCCATTTTTTCATTCTTTTCCTCTTTATATAAAGTCTATCCATGGTAAAGAACTTGATCCCTAGGATCCCTTATTTAATTATTAATTATATTTTAGAGTTTGTCCATAATTTTCGTTACTTATTTTACCATTTTATTTAACTACCCAAGTATCCATCATAATTGTTTATTATGATCTCATTTAGGATAATTATTATATACTTATTTATTATTATTTATTCATATAAGTACTTATTATGACCATTTTAAAAGAATTGTTATATTCTTTATTATTATTATTTATTTATATATTTAATAATAACTTTGGGCATGAAAGAAAACACCCAATTTTTTAGTAATGTGATTTGATAGAATCATGATCTACAATGTTGTAAAATATATAAGTTTCGAAGCTCCTTTCAATTTACATTTTTGTATAAGCATTGACACACCTCACAATATGAATATTTAAATTTTCATGGTGACAATATATTGGTTATGTGATTCCCTTGCTAAATTTCTCTCTTTAGGAATGAAGATTGTTTTCTCAATAATCTTACATTATAGATAAGGGAAAATGGACTCCTCTTTGCAATAATTTGATTACACTTAAGTTTTCAGAGGTGTACATACCCTACCTGTGACCTCCTAGGAGAAACACATGTTCTTGAACATTAGGGAGGCTAGATTTTGAACACTCAAAGTGCTAATATTTGGTGCTCATAGCACGTAGGAAATGATCTCCTCTTAATTTGGAGATTGCGTGTATATTTAATGACTTTCAAGTGAGAATATATGCATTGACATGAACACTAACATATTCAAAGAATTTGACACTAACATTTGGTTTTTGGAAAGAGGTAAATATTCCTTCATCTCATATATCTTAGTCTTGACAATATGCTAGTGAGCTATTGAGTTAGTCACAACCTGAATCGTTTCTTCATAACAAAAATCTTCAATCCTGTCATCATCACAAAAATCATCTTTATCTTATTTCAATAATTAATAATTGGTTAAGATAAATTTCTTAATAGGTTTCTAAATTAATATAGGTTGCATATCATTTTTTTTTTTGAGTTTTATYTTAGTGTAATGCTAATACAATCTATTTAACATTAAATTCATGTTCGAAAAAATGGATTTATGTTAGCGGTAATTTTAAGGTTTTTTAATTGTACTTTAATCAAGAACTTAATTTCTATTGATTTGAGATAATCTTCTCTAGCTAATTTACTGCAAGTTGATATGTGATATCAACCTATATGAAATGGATGCAAATTGATATGTGATATAAACCTACATATCAACCTATATGAAATGACCCTAAAACTAATATATGAGAAAGAAAAATGTAAATAGATTTTTCTAGTTAAGGTTAAATGACTGCAAGTTGATATGTGATATAAACCTACATATCAACCTATATGAAATGGCCCTAAGACTAATATATGAGAAATAAAAATGTAAATAGATTTTTCTAGTTAAGGTTGTAGGTTTA
>JASDQU010194959.1:27289-40742 GCA_032191745.1 Picea mariana | reverse complement strand
TTGGTCGCACGCCTTCATGTGGATAAGACTCATGTAAATAAGATGAGCCTCATTTGGAATTTGTATTACAAAAATTCAACCTAGCCAAGGAAGACGAGAAAATTTCATCCTAGAGGAGTGGATTTCCAAGGGAAGATGAAGTGAAGAAGGGAGAAATTCCAAGGGAAGATGAAGGCTTGTGATGATTTGTTCTAGGGTTTTTGTTTGAAGGTCATCTTGGAATTTTTGATATAACCTTTTTTTTAGAACGATTCAAATAGTGAAACTTGGAGGTGTTTAATAAGAGATAGTGAGGAATCTTTGGTACAAATTTAAGATCTTGAATCATTACAAAATTGGAGTTATACTCGGTGGAAGTTGAAGTTTTTAAAACTAGGGTTTTCTTCTTTAAAATGAGTCATCTTTCCTTTTTCTCTATGAATTTTTTTGTGTACAAGTCAAGGAGAGAAACTTGGAGGAATTTCATAGAATATATCGAAGAAGATTTGATTCAAGTTTAATATCTTAATTCATTACAGGTACAGAGTTATACTTGTTGGAAGTGAGGGATTGTGACTAATCTAGAAACTAGTCCCAAACAAGTGTTCGAGATCAAACGGTTATATCTAAAACTTGGTAGGTCCAAATTGAATTCCACCTATTGCATTAGAATAAGAATAGATCCTAATATATGAGTTCCAATTTTTATAATCAAAAATGGAAAATTGAGCCTGTGGCTAATCTTACAAGTTTGCAGATTATGAGTAGTTTTGTTTGCATATTTAAGAAGTGATTTTGGGATTGTATTTGAAGGTTTATTTGATCTTGTATCATCATTTAAAATATTCCAATGGGATTGGTGCCTCCTTCTAGTAGGTTCTAGGAAATCAGGGAGTGGGTGCTTCCTTCAAGTTGGTGCTTGTATAATCTAGAAACTACTTAAGAAAAGTTTTCGTGGTTTTCTCCCAGTTGGGTTTCCACGTAAAAATATGTGTGCAATTTGTATGATTTTATGTGATGATGAATGACATGATTAATGTTTAATGTTTATGTAGTGATTTAAGGTTAAAATTGTTGAAGTAACTCTATATTGATTCACCCCCCCTCTCAATATTCTTGAATATTCTAACAACAATAGACTATCTTTGTGCCTCAAAACTTGTGTATCTATTTTAAACTCATGGAGAAACCAACTAGCACAACAGTAAAAAAAATAAATAGCAACAGTCAAAACATAAAAACAAGAACAAAAAGGTATTTACAGTGGAATTAGGATGTGAGGCCAATTGTTTGTCAAAATTCCGAAGTCAACAATCAAATTAAAACATATATCAAATAGAAATGGGATCATTACAGTGGGGTTTTGGCTACGTTAACTAACTTCTTGACCAAAATCCTAGACCAAATCAATACTAAATATTGCAGCAGTGAGTAAAATCCCATATCAACAGTGTGTGGGATATTACATGGGACCTAACCCTAAAATGGAATCTACAATCCAATTCCTCCAATTTTTTTACCCATAAAGTACCAAGATAGATGAAAAATTATGTAATGATCCATTCTAGATCATCTGTCTTGTAATTTTCCCCCTTATCTTCTAGCCCTTATTTCATACCATTTATCTAATGTTGAAATTAAGCTAATTGCATGGTAAATGTTTTTACTTCCTTCTCTAGTTATTGTGCTCTCAATTGTTTCTCATGTGGAGGACAGACAACTACCACCATCTCAATTTTGGACATTTGTAATTTTCGCTGCAAATTATCAATTCAAGATGTCGGGTTTTTTCTCTCCATACCATATCCTAAATGTTGTGATTTCTGGTCCTCCAAGAATTTTTGGTTGACCTCTACAATCTTAGCTTCTTTCTCAACTATCTTCTCATTCAATGCTTCAATTTTCAAGGATAGGCCAAAAGTATCAACTCCAACCTTCATTATTGAAATAATTTTATATAGGGACTTCTCTCTATCATTTAAGGGCATCTCCAAAGAATTTAAGGACATCTCCAAAGCATTTAAGGTCATCTCTCGAGTATGAAAAACCTTAGTTTTATCCTTACAACCTGGTGTTGGTAAAATTATATGCATAAATATTGGACATCAAATCATCAACTCGGGGGCTCGTAAGCTTTGAGGTGTAGGAAAACTATATGCATGACTAGAACCTACTCTAATGGGAAATCTATGACTGCACTAGGCCAATGGTAGCAAGGCTTATTCAAGAGTACCAATCCTAGTGTTTCTCCCACTCTAATGATCAAACATTCAATGGATTCAAAAGAGAATTTTCACTCATGAACCATGGCATTTTGTAAACAAGCACTGAAACATAAGCAATGGAAACAATTACCGAACTAAGAAATATACATGTTGATCTATGAAATTAGAGCTGGGAGTAAATTGAAATCTAAATCACTGTTGCTAAACTATGTTACAGTAATAGGAGAAGGGGAAACATGGGATGAGTTGATGGGCCCTCCCAACCAGTGCCACACTGCCTAATAAACTACAGAACTGAAAGGGAAATCACACCAAAAAATTAATCTCAAGCACCAACTTATCACTTATGTTAATGAAGAGAAAAACAGATCTCAACTATTACAGAAGGACAACATTCAATCTCCAGAAAAAAAAACCTCCCCTCTACTATGATCATACATTTTATACAAAGAGGCAGGGGGTGAATAGGAACCAATTCCTCCAAATCTAGTTTGTCAATCATGGATAGATTTACAAAATATTGTCTTTGTGTTTTTTTGGTAGATCTTGGTTGAAGAACAACTCAATATATGATTGCATTTGATCCATTTACCACAAAACTATATAAGAATGGTCTTGAGTTGGTTCCTTTGTTGTTTGGTTGCTTTGTTTGGGATGCAACTTGCCAACGACCGCAATAAGAAAGGAACCTTACGAAGAACCGCTCGTATCTCCCAATACATAGCATTTTTGGGGAATCCATTCTCATAGTATTTAAATGAGGATGTTCTGGACAAAACCCATGTCGTGGATTTTCTAGATTCATCTTCATTTCCCCAAAAATTGCACTTGAAGTTCATTACTCAGTTCTTCCTAGCACACATTGTCTGAATTGTAAATCATGAGTTGGAGACCTCTATTTGCAGCATGGGCGTGAACCAAGGCATGAAAACCATGCTGGGGTTTAGATCTCTAAAACACATGTGACCATCTTCCATCTGGGTGCGCGCCTATATGCAAACCTACAAACCTGGGTACTGGAACCATTGGAGGTACGAAAATAGAACTGTCAAAAACTTCGTCAACAAGATTAATCCAAATCCTATCTAAATCATTAAAAAATAAGGAAATTATGATAATTAACAACATCAAACTTGTGAGGCACATTAATGTAAAAAATATGAGTAAATATGGTATCAATCATAGTAAATGGGTGCATGAATAAGGGAAAAGGAGACCAACTGGTGACATAAAAGATGTCAAATTGGCGAGACAACATCTCCCCCATGCCTAAGGATTGGCAAGCCCTCATCCCAAATGAGTAGGAACTGATCATTTTCTGACTACAAAGTCTTCCCAAGCTTTTCCAACTTTACTTCCATTCTTGTTCAATCTTATGAATTTGCATTGCAACTGCTAGATTTCCATGTCCAACTTATAATGAGGACCAACTGTCCAAACTACATTTTGAACTAAAAATTGTTGAATGTTAAAGGTCCTTGTGTCATCCTGGGGTCATCCAATTTATTTTTTATAATAAGATTATTCTCAAACCATCAAACCCAACACAAACACCCAACAACTTTTATCATGTATTCAAATTTCATCATGACAAATTTGCTAGGCTTTATCTCCTTAGTTAGTTCATCATTATAGAAATGAATAGTGACAAAAAGGAAGTGAATGTAGGAAAAAATCCTTGTTTAGAAAACAATGTTTCCTTCTTTTGCAACTATGCTTAAAAGATACGTTTGAATTCTGCCAAAAACATCAGGCTGGAGGTAACTCTGCCAATTGGTGATGGTATACCTCTATTGATTAGCTGCAATCCAAGTCCTTACAATGTTTTGTAAGAGTGAAATGGTTGGTTTTTCTTTTTCGAAATTTCCTTCTTTCATTAATATCTCTATAATGAGATTGAATAATAGTGGAAATCTCAATTATGGAAGTCGCCACTAGCTCCAAGGAATCTGTGACTTGAGCTTCCTTTAGATATTGAGTGTTGGACATATATCCTAATAAATAGAAGTCTACAAGGTACAAAAGGGTTCTCCAACAGATAATTACATGCTCCCCATATGTTTCACACTCTTCCTGAACCCATTTCAACATCATCTCAATTATTATAGGTGCATCATTCAAAACCTCACCAGATTTGAATCTTCAGGTCCCCTAATTTTTGTGACTTCCTCATTGCCATATTATTGAATGATCAACCAACTTCTTGATGAGGGACAGGTGCAATGATGGAAAGAAGTGGATTTATGTAAATAAGCTTCTTGGTAACATCTTCAAGGAGACCTCAAATTCCTCTCATATGACCACATATGTACCTCCTACCAGATATTTAGTGTGGATTGTTTCCCTTCTTTATACCCTTCAATGTAGTCTTCATAAGATTTCTTTTTGTACTTTAACAAATATCAAATCTGTTGGCCCTACCATGTCCTCCCTCTTTCTGAAGGTACATAAGATATCCGAACCTTCTCATGTGTCTTCATGCTCAAGCTCTACGAGGAAAGACCTGGAGAAGAAAGCCATTTTCAACTTTGCTTAACAATTTTTAAAAAACATAGCTACAACATTCCTGTACCTATTCTGAGTTTCCTGTATAGGTATGAGAATGCTGTAGAATTTTTTTCTGCTACTCTGTTGTTGTTGATGAAGGATTAAAAGTCTTGATTGAATTTTCAATATGATCTAGAAGTTGTTCTAAATAAAGAAGAGTGCATTTCATATTTTTCTTCATGTAGAGATGAACTTCCATTAGAGATATGGTATGTTGTTGGTTATGTTCTGCAACTCTAATAACCACAAATAATACCAAACTACTAAAAAAATTATGCAGGAGGAAAAAAATGCACAAACTCCCATGAATGCACCACACTCTTTGGTGTGGGACAGACTACAATGCTCAGTGTCACACCCTACACAAACTCAAAATTCTCATATGTTATAAAATTTGTCTTGGTAGGAAGATATCTCTTTTTTCCTTTAAAATCAACATAAATAGTAGGATGATCCCATAGGAAAATGCATTTATACAGAATCTTACATGCATTGATACATATTTTCTTTTACAATTTCAACTTTCACCTTCCAAGCAGTTAGATGAGTGTGAGAATAAATCAAGGGCCATCTTATGCTTGTTTTTTCTCCACTTGGGCATCTTGTAGAGAGATTCTTTAGTCATTCCAAACTTCTCATGAAAATCCTCCTTAGATAAATATGTCTCTCTTTTTGTTACATCAATATCAGGAACAAGATCAAGGGATGATATATTTAGAAGTTCATAGGGAAAAATAGTCTCTCCTTCATGATCTTCAACTTCTTCTTCCTTGATGTCCTCTTTTATAGTTAATGATTCAATTATTTTACTCATAAAAACATAAAATTGTTCTGCTATTCATAAGAGGATTTGCCTTACTGTTTGTAGAAACAAAATTTGTCTCTAAATTTTTAGGTTGAGTAACTTGAGTTTCAGAGCTTACTTCTGTGAATGTCATCTCTCAGACTGGGAAGTTTGTCTTCTTCATGGTTCATGCTCAAAGTGAGTGGAAGGTTGTAGCCACATCCATGGCCTCCATGACAGGTCTCTCCATGCAACAGAAGCAAGTGGATAAGGTCATGGAAGAATACAAAGACATCTTGTTCTCACCCCCAGGGGTACCATTGCACTGTCAGGTCAAGCACTCAATTGATCTGACCCCAGGCACACTGCTACCCAATGGGCTAGTGTATTTCTACTCTCTATCAGAGAATGAGAAAAGCAAGCGCCAGATCTAAGAGTTGCTCGAAAAGGGGCACATATGACCAAGCTCATCACCTTGTGGAAGCCCAATCATGTTGGTGCAGAAGAAATACGGTACCTGGTGACTCCACATTTATTACTGGGACATAAATAAAATCACAGTCAGGAACTGGTACCCAATTCCTTGAATTGACGATCTCCTTGACCAGCTCAAGGGGGGAAAGTACTTCAATAAGGTTGATTTGAAGTCCAGCTACCACCAGGCCTTAATGGAGCAAATCGATGTATGGAAGACTGCCTTCAAGTCCAAAGAAGGTATTTTGAATGGTTGGTTATTCACTTTGGCTTGAAAAATGCCCCAACAATTTTCGATATGTTGTCAAAATCGAGACAAATATTAAACAAAAGATGTGGAAATTTGGGTCTATGAACCCCTCACAGCAAAATTAGGGTAAAGGCAGCCCCAACCCGTAGAATAAAGGGAAGATAAAGGATGGACAACCTCATAACAACTATTATAAACTGAAAACAAAGAAGGACAATGGGAAGATAAAGAAAGAAACTAGGAAATGGTGTGAGTTCCATAAGAGCCCCTGGCATAACATCGTTGAATTCTGCTCAAAGCATTCATTAGTGGCCGAGGTGAAAGCCTATGAATCATATGAGGGCTCCAACTCTAATTCGGAACCATAAAAAGGGATGTGGATCATTGATGCAGAAACCAGTGCCACTGTTGCTACCACTAAGGTCCATCCTAGTGAACTTGATGAACCAGAGGAAGGTGAGCACCTCTTTCATTCAGATATGTGGGTGAAGGGTACTCCACTGCACTTCATTGTTGATAGTGGTAGCCAAAAGAACCTCATCTCAACAGAGGTCATCAAGTGGTTAACTCTTTCGACAACACCACACCCACAGTCATATACCATCGAATGGCTCCACCAAGGGAGCGATCTTTGTGTCATTCAACAGTCTCAACTGGTCTACAACATAAATCCATTCAAAGATGAGGTATTGTGTGAAGTCACCCCATTTGGAGGTTTTCATGTTCTTTTGGGCCAACCTTATTTATAGAAACATCATGCTATATATGAGTCTAGGTCTCGTAGTGTTATTATTACTTTGGACAATAAATTGTACATCATACCCTAGGTAGTCTCATCTACTACCATTTCCTTGATCTCTGCCAAGCAATGCAGGAAGGTCATCTCTCATACCATGAAGTTTTTCTTCTTCGTGGTTTGTGCTCAAAGTGAGTGGAAAGTTGTAGCCACATCCATGGCCTCCATGACAGGTCTCTCCATGTAGCAAAAGAAAGTGGATAAGGCCATGGAAGAATACAAAGGCATCTTGTTCTCACCCACTAGGGTACCTCTGCACTACCAGGTCAAGCACTCAATCAATCTGACTCAAGGCACACCGCTACCCAATTGGCCAGTGTATTTCCGCTCTCTATCAGAGAAATAGGAAATCAAGTGCCAAAACTAAAAGGTGCTCAAAAAGGGGCACATCTAACCAGGCTCATCACCTTATGGAATACCAATCATGTTGGTGCAGAAGAAATACTATACCTAGTGACTCTGCATTTATTACCGGAACATAAATAAAATCACAGTCAAGAACTGGTACCCAATTCCCCAAATTAACGATCTCCTTGACCAACTCAAGGGGGGCAAATACTTCAGTAAGGTTGATCTAAAGTCTAGCTACCCCCAGGTCCCAATGGAGCAGATCGATGTATGGAAGACTGCCTTCAAGTATAAAGAAGGTCTTTTTGAATGGTTGGTCATTCCCTTTTGCTTGAAAATTCCCCAACAAATTTCATGAGGATGATGGACGATATATTGTGACCTTTCACAAATTATTTTGTGGTGGTGTATTTGGATGACATCCTCATCTTCAAAACGAGTTGGGAGGAACACTTGCATCATCTTCAATAGTTTTTGCACACTCTGTGGTAACACAAGCTATATACAAATCTGGAAAAATGCTCCTTCAACATGAATAGGGTCTAGTACCTAGGCTACATTGTTGATGAGCATGGGGTGCATGTTGATCCAACAAAGATCTAGTTCATCTGTGATTGGTCATCCCTAACCACACTCATTGATATTTAGATATTCTTAGGCCTTGCCAATTTCTATCGTAGGTTTGTGTTGGGATTCTGCCACATTTCATGGGCCCTTAGCCACGTGACCAGGGGTGGTGGAAAGGAAAATTTGTGTGGGTCTAGTCGCAACATAAAACGTTCGATGATTTGAAGCAACATCTGTACTCAACCCCAATGCTCTCATTTCTCGATCTGCAACAACCTTTTTAGATTGATACAAATGCTTCATACTATGTTGTGGGTGCAGTTCTCACTCAACATGGAAATCCAGTGACCTATTATAGTGAGACGCTATCATATATCATACGTAATTACCCCACTTACAACAAATAAATGCACTCCATTGTGCAAGCCTTTCGCCAATGGAGGCATTACATTCTTGGGAAGGAGATAATCATCCACTTTGATCATACTCCTTTGCAGTTCATGTAGACACAAGGAAAATTGTAGAATGACCACCATCATAAGTGGTCCACATACTTGTTGAAGTTCCATATCAACATCAAGTATAAGAGAGGGAGCACCAACTACATCATTGACTACATCAGTCGACCTCCAGCTGTAGCACTAACCATGGTGCTACACTCCTATGGACATGAGACCTACAGATGGCCCCAACTCTATGAGAGAGATCCTAGCTTCGCCACTACCTACCATATGCTGGGAACAAGCATAGTTGTCACTAATTTCCATCTTCGGTACGGGTTGTTTTGACATCTAGCCCATCTCTATGTCCCATCAAGCGAGTGAGCAAAGTTTATTTCGGAAGCTCACTATTGTCAGGTGGTAGGACACTTCAGTGTAGAAAATATAGTGTTAGTGTTACAACAACATTTATATTGGTCGAAACTTCAAAAAGATGTCAGTAAGTATATCAAGTCCTACACAACCTACACCATTTTCAAACCAACCATTAAGAAACAAGGCATGTACACCCCTCTTCCTACTCTCGACAGACCCTGGGAATCCATCTCGATGGACTACATGTTGGGCCTTCCTTCAACCAATCAGGGAAATGACTGAGTTTTCGTGGTTGTTGATCGATTTTCCAAGATGGAGATTATGGTCACCTATAAGAAGAGAATCACAATAGAGGCCACTACCAAGATCTTGTTAGAACGAGTGTGGGTACATTTTGGGATACCACAAACCATCGTCTCAGATTGGGACAATCGGTTCCTCAACAAAAAAATTTCAAGCCTCTGGTCATGGCTGGACACCAAGTTCACCAAATCCACAACCTTCCACCCCCAAACTATGGCCAAACCAAGGTCATCAACAGGATGATCATGCATATATTGTCCATGTAAAATTCCAAGCATCCATGCACATAGGACAAGAGTCTTCCCTATGTTCAACATAGTTACAATAGATCCATACATATCTCAACCGCTACATCCCCTTTCAGGTGGGGTCGGTATTTCAACCATTGATTCCCATGGATGTTGCACTACCCCTTTCATCCACACATGCATAATTGTCCCATGCTTAAACCGAAACCAAAAAAGCCACTCGTTTCATTGATTAAATCCAACACATTTTCCAATAGGTTCAGGATATTTTGGATAAGTCCAATGCCAAGTACAAGCAACACCATGATCAACACCAGGTGTCACACAAGTTTCAGGTGGGATATAAATTTTGGTTACACTTGTAGAAAGAAAACCTTATAGGACCCCATTGGAAGCTTCATCCACTCTGCTATGGAAATTACACCATCAACAAGGCTATGGGTGATAATTATTTTGATCTCAACATTCCCCCCTTCCTTGGGTTGCACCCAATGTTTAATGTGGACCTCCTTCGGCCATAATTTACACCCTTATTGGACACCTCAGAAATAGAATAACATTTGACACTGACAGAGCTCAAACCTGGCTGCATGGAACAAGAAGCCAATGATCATATCATGGACACATAGGTCAAGGGAACTCACCAATAGAAGCTTCATCTTTACTGTGTTGAACAAGTGGGGCAACTCCTACACCAAGGCAAGTGGCTCACTTGAGGCCAAATTTAACAGAAATTTCCTCATCTGGTGGGGGAACTCAATGCAATGGATACCATTGCTTCATATGGAGGGAGTATATATAGAGATGGATATCAGTGGCCAACCACCTCTTCCAATTGGATCACATATAATTTTCATCTTGGTAGTTTTTTTCTAGCTTTTCAAGTCCTAAACTTCCAAGGCCGTTTTGAGGCCCTGACCTAAACAACATTTTTTGGGCCCTCCACAGTCACAATGTACGTGGAATCAAAGTGAAATAGTATAATGTGTATTCCTAGGATATATCTTTCCAATGAGCTATCATGCTCCTAAAACGAATCTCGTATGAAAAAGTTACGACCCCGGGAAGTTGATGTACCAACTTACCCCATCGGGGCCCACATGACTTTTGGCGCTTCATCTCCTAGGGTTAGGTTTTTGGATGTATAGGGTTTTATGATTACTTCTTGATGCTAAAATTTCCTAGAGGCCTCATTGTAATGTGATCAGGAGAATGCACGTAACCACCACCATTCGAGCAAGATTGTTTCATTTTTCATTTTACAGTTTCAGTAGATTTCTTTATTAAATAGAAGTTAAGTTTCATTGTATCTCTGTTATTTCTCTCTGTATATTTGTGTTAATGTTATGTATCTGTGTTTCATTTCATTTCTCTCATAAATATGGATCAAAACCATCCACCAAGGCTGCCACAATAGAGGTTTCCTCGAAGCAGGTTGTATAGCAGAGCACTCCACCTACTAGCGACTCTCCATTGAGGCCCGAGATATTTACGGTGAGATAATGTTTTGATAATCAATTTTTATGTATCATGAATGGAATTTATTTTATGCATATTTGTTTAAACTTCATAATTTGATGCTTGTAACTAATGAAAGGTGGCATCGCTAAGAGATTAGGGTCGTGGAGGAGGGTAACACTCTCACGATTTCCAGTACCATCCATATTGATTTGTCTTATGTTGAATTACAAAGTATGATTTTGTAAGTATTTTAATTCATTGTGGAAAACAAATTATAACAATGTTTTTTCTTTGTGTAGTCTCCGAAGTGACGAATCATGTCGAGGCCCAAAACCACTCGAGGTGATTCTTTGAGCAAGAGAAGACATATAGATTTCTAGGATGCTCCTGAGGGTGGAAAGGGTGGCAGTAGTCAATGAATGAGAAATGACTGCCATTTTGTATCTATGCCACCATATGGTTGTTTTTTTATGTTAGGCACTTGCTGTCATTTTGTATATCAGGCACGAGGTGTCATTTTGTAGAAAATGTACAATTTAGATGATGTTCAATATATGTGTGTGTGTGAGTGCACACACACACACACATTTCATGGCACATTTTTTATGAGTCTCATTGTTTCTACACTTTATGTTGATGAATGAATGGATTTCAAAGTGTATGAATTTTATGTGTATGAATGTATGAATTTATTTAATTTGACTAATTACTTTTTAAAGTGTTAATGAAGTCTATGTAAGCAAGAATAGTTCATCCATCCTAGTTAAGACTCTAGGAACCAATAATAACAATCATGTAGGCTTACATAATCACAATATAAACAAGAGAGATGAAACCTCACATTACTCTATCCAAAATGAAGCATGGTTCATTATAATGGCAATCACAACATGTTACAAGGGTTTCTTAATAAAAAATCAACACATAAAATATGAGTGCACAATAAAGCCTCACATCAAATGAAAATATACCTCAAATTCTCTATTAAGCTTGCCAAAATGTTGTACAATGTATCCCAAGAGGAGAGCTCCTAAATACCCAAATTATCCACCCTTTATAATGGAGAGAGAGAATTGTTCTTTACAGAGTGATTCTCTTCTCTTATAAAATAAAATATTATTATTTTCTAATTAACTCCATGACAAGTCAAATACATATTATAATAATGAATTAGTTAGATCTCTCATCAATACATGGTCGACCATGTTACAACATGTGGACATTAGCCTCTCTAAAGAAATTCACCCTCATCCAAAAATAGTAGTAGTATACACCAAATAATTCTCATGAAGGGGACACACCACTAAAAATAGGTATCAAGCCAATTCAAATGCCAAGTGTCCACATGGAATGTTCCCTCCAATAATGCACATGCATGCAACTACTTGACATGTGTGAATTCCAAGGTAGACAACTCCATGGATGAATGTGCAATATGTCAAGTGGATGGAACATCTACAACTAGCCATACCTTACCTTACCATGCCATGCCTTGCCTTTCCATGCCATGCCTTGCCATGCCATGCCTTTCCATGCCTTTCCTTTCCATGCCATGCCTTTCCTAATTGTCATGTTATGCCTTGCCTTCCCATGCCATGCCATGCCATTCCTTGCCTTTCCTTGCCATCCCATGCTTTTCCTTACCTTGACCTGCCATGCCATGTCTTTCCTTGACATGTTATGTCATGCCTTGGTCACTGTTATCGCTCAGTTTGTAGTTTAGGTCTTAAGGCTATAGGATAAAGGTCAAACTGGCGTAACAGGGACCTACCCCACCCAATGTAACCACAATGGGGAGGTCCTTTCTATTTAGGGTGGCTAAGACCAAGGGAGACGTCCCTGGCAGTCTGGGGTTTGAAAGGAAAAGGCTCAAGGGATTAAGGCTAGTTTCCCTTTCACAGATTACCACCAAGAAGATAGTCAAATGAAGAATAACCACAGGAAGAGCACCTGCTTGCGAGACAAGGAAACAATGAAACTAGTACATGCAACAGTGGTTAATACTTCATAAATTAATGACTATCAAAATTTAATGTATATGAGCATATACAGTAGTAATTATTGACGAAGTCAATGATTGCAATTATGACAATAGTTGTGTAATGTTACTTGTCAATAAATACTAGAATAAGACAACATCTAATGAAAATGATCAATCCTTAAATTAATTCAATGGATTAAATGTCATTAGTTGCTCATATATAACAGAGTGCTGCGTCAATATCCTAAGGATGACGTCAGCTTCTTTAGGGTTAGTTTAATTAAGCAATGCAATAGACAAAGAAGGTCAACGTTTTGTCAATTAGCCAATGAAATTTACCAATTTTTCAATATCTATCACAAGATGACCAAGCCAACAGTTTATTCTATTAACAATAGTTCAAATTAGGCATGATGTCATCATTTATTGCAGGGTTAGAGGTCTGGCTGCGTCAAGTATGACGTCAGCCCTAGTTAGTGCGCTAGGGTTAGTTAGGGTTTCAAATTTTGAAGGTTTGAAAGGTTAATTTGCACAACAAACTCAACGTTTGAAAGAGTACCAGTGTCTTAGGGTAAATGGAGTCAAAAGTAAGGACAAGGTCTTAGGAGGATCAAAATTTAAAGACTAGAAGGTTAGGTTCTATGGTGCTGCAATGGCAGGGCCCTAGAATCAAAA
>JASDQU010194957.1:8781-19589 GCA_032191745.1 Picea mariana | reverse complement strand
CTTTCTCTTCTTAATATTCCCTTAGAGTACCCTTCCATTACAATGCTCTTCAGTGTGTGTAGAAGGACTCTAATATATTGATTGCTTTCTGGGAATTGCCAAAAAGAATAACACTTGGCTCTCAAGCATGTAAAGAGAAACAAATTCATAGAGTGTGATGGTTTCCTAACTTTCCCAACCACTATGCTCACCTACAACCATCTCAATTTCATCAAAGGTCTACAATTTCCTCTTAACATTGTTGATTTCAATCAATTTCTAGAATTTTCCATGGATAGAAATGAATAACATGGCATGTGCAACATAAAACATGAACGTGAGAGTCCCTCTAAAGGATCCTAGAGTCAATAACAATGAGAGGATTGAGGTAAATGATGGATGACGTTACTTTTGAAAATAGGATTGTAGGACTCTTACACTTCCCATGATGATTTCACTCAACCCATGCTTTCATAACTATGTGAGAAGACTTACCCACCAAAATTTTGCATGCATCCAATGATTTTTCTTGATAATTCAAAGGAGGCAAAGAACTTTCTTTAAGCCATATGGTGGAAAATAGACGAGTTTTAAGGATAACACTTGGAAATGGAGGATTCACTTTCCCATAGGTCCCSTTTYGTCTTCCCATAYGGTGGAATCATAGCCCCTCYCGTGCTCTATCCATCCATCTTGGACCATTATATATTATATTCTAGCRTTACTATTTACATAGCTTGAGTTTACCATGGTATCCTACCACATGGTCCATGTGTATATTTACATCATACATGCCTAGTCATTCATTAGTTGGGCCTTTGTCTTGAGATTCACACTAGAAATCCATACTAGCATATTTGCATCATTTACAAGCGAGGTCATTTATTTAAGCTCACATGGCTTGAATCCCATCATTATAAAATGGCATTTACAATTTATACATTATTTGATATAATGCATTCCAAGGGTCAAAATTAGGGTATTACACTTTTCTTCATCAAACCTTCCCTCATTCGTTAGCCATATTCGTTGATGTAAAACCCTAAAACAAATCCATTGTTAACCTACAAACTAGAGGCAAAACCCTCAAAGAATAAAAAAAATAGCAAAATCAACTACGAAATTAGGAACAATACTGAGAAATGGAAAATAACATAAATAAAATCAATAATGGGAAGAGATGAAATAATGAATAGGGAAACAAGGGTTACTTGGATGCAATACTCTTTGTGCTTTATTGTGTTCATGGCTATTTGTGTTTTATTCTCTTGTAGAACCACCTCCTATTCCTCTTCTCTCATATGAAATGAAGAAATGAAATAAACCCTTTCCTTTTCTTGTTTTCAAGAGTCATCTTGGGGTTTTTCACACTTTAGTGCCCATCTATCTAGAGTCATTGGTGCACCTATTCCAATGTGGAGAATTGGTGTGCTTTGACCAAAGTGGAGCATCGATGTCCTTTTGGCATGTTGTTTCTCAGGTGTGCTTGTAGTCATGGAGCACCAATATGTTTGATATTAAAGTGCATCAGTGGACCATAATGGTTTAGGCTCGCTAATAGAAAACATCTATTAAAACATTTACAAACCCACCTCCTCTAGAAAAATTTACTAAAAAAGAGTAGAGAGAAGTGGTTCCATTAAAAGCTTCTCCTATTAGTGTTTTCCTTGTAGTGCATATGCCTCATTTCAAAAAAATTCTAAGAGTGCAAATAGATCAAGATTTTAAGTTTTCACACAAGGAGTGGTTCTCAAGGTACTAAGCATCATAGTTTGAGGGAAAAGACTATGATTCTATGCCTTTAAAATTGATCATGGGATCATGATTACCATGTGCAAAGCCTTGAACCCCACAGAAACATCGCAAAACTAATATGTGTTCCATGAGTGTACTATTTAAGCAAGTAAACTTAACCAACCAATTTCCAAATACCTTTTCCCTCTAGCCTCCACACCCTATTCATGCTTTTTGGATTTTGTAATATATTAAAATATAATATCTCCACCCTATCCATGCTTTTTAGATTTTGTAATATATTAAAATATAATATTTTCATTATAATAAATTAAAGGACACCATTTATACTATTTCAATTACATTTATTAAAAATATCTCCATAAATTTTACAGATCAAATCATTGAACGAAAAAGTTTCATATACTAATTTGGTGTCTTATTTGGTCATTACCTTAAAAATAAATTATTATTATTATAATATCTTCATTATAATAAATCAAGTAACTGATTTACACTTCGCTAAAATCATCTTATCATCAATGGATGACCGCAATGAAAGGGATGTGGAGGCTCTTTTGTCGTTGAGAAAGGCCATCACATTCGATCCATATGGATTGCTCTCCAACTAGACGGCCGAGAACACCGAGAATATATGCTTGTGGCATGGTATTCGCTGCAGACAAAACACCACAAGAATCATTGCCATAGACCTCTCTGGATCGAGATTGGATAGGAAAGCTTCAATCCATCGTATCATTAGATTTGAATACAAACAACCTAAATGGACCTATACCATATAGCATAGGTCAGTTAAAGTTTCTCACACAATTACTAATAGGAGGTAGTAATATTTCTGGGAGAATTCCTGAAAGTATTAGCAGTTTGGTTTCACTTAAACAATTAAATTTGTATGACACTACACTGGAGGGACCAATCCCACGTGGTATCCTTTATTGCACTGCTTTACAATGGCTAAGCTTGCCCTTAAATTCAATTAGTGGAGATCTAGATGATCTAGAATTTCCACTTTCTCTGCAAGTTTTCTCAACATACTCTAATAGCTTCACCAGGACTTTGTCGACATCTTTAATCGATTGTATCAAGCTCGAGCAGTTGGATTTACATAGAAATAATTTAACACGTGAGCTTCCAGGGTATTTGGAAAACTTTCAAGAGTTAAGAATGTTAAGTGTTAGTTCTAATAATCTCCATGGTGATATTCCTCAAGGGTTCACAAATCTCACAAAGTTGGATGTGTTGGATTTATCTAACAACCATTTTAGTAGAAGATTACCATCCCATCTTGGGAGGCTCCCAAAATTTGCAATGAATGAATCTTCAATAGTCGAAGATTATGAATTGTATCAATATGCGAGTGGAAGTGGAAGTGAAAGTGTGTATACTTTGAGATATCGCACTACAGAAAGCGCTTTGGGTGAATCATCTAGCAATACTTTTAGCACTTTGGTTGACTTATCTAGCAATAATTTTAGTGGAAGCCTTGATATTCACTATCCATTTTTTATGGATGTTTTCTCTACTCATTCTAATAACTTCTTTGAGACTTTTCCTGCATCTTTATCCAACTACACTCATCTTCAAGTGTTGGATTTAAGGAAAAATGGGTTAATAGGTGAGCTTCTTGGGTACCTCACAGATTTTCATGAGTTAAGAGTGTTAAGTGTTGGCTATAATGATCTCCATGGTGGAATTCCTCAATGGATCACTAATCTCACGAAGTTGCAGGTGTTAGATTTGTCCAATAATAAATTTAGTCGAAGAATACCACACAATCTTGATAGATTGCGAGGATTTGCAATCAATGGATCTTCACAACTAAGTGCTAATACATTATATGTACTTATAGAAGTTTTCATGAAAGGAAGAGAGTATACTCTTCCATATGTGTTGAGTACAAATACCATCCTTGATTTGTCCACCAATATGCTTACAGGGGATGTACCTACAACCGTGGGAAAGTTGAGTAGCCTCCGCTTATTGAATTTATCGGGGAACCAACTAGAAGGGAGAATACCTACATCTCTTAGCAACATATCTACTTTGGAGCAATTAGACATGGCCAAAAATAATTCGAGTGGAGGGATTCCTCCAAAGCTCTCCAACTTATCCATGTTGGCAATTCTTAACATTTCATCTAACAATCTTTGTGGACCAATTCCAAAAGGAACACAATTTACTACATGGAATGAGACTTCATTTCAAAAGAATAAGTGTTTATGTGGGTGTCCTTTGTAACCATGTAACCAAAAGGAAAGCACAAGGGAAGATGATAATGATAGTAATATTAGTAACGTTAAAGTAGGATGGTTGAGTCGGCTAGATGAAAAAATTTCATTGATAACATTGACCATGTCTAATTGCTCCATATGTAACGACCTCCTCGTTACAAAAACAACTCTGAGAACAGGTGCAAAAAAAAAAAAAATTGTTTAAGGTGTGTGCGCGCGGGTAGAAGTAATAAACACACTTGACTCCACATCGCCACTCGACAACCAACAAGATGCAACCACGATGTTCAGCACAAGAAGACGAAAGGCACACAACGGGTAACTGCAACAATATACGACCATAGGCATAAGGCGCACAACACAAACATTAAGACATACTGGGGGTGCACAGTAAGAACACAGAGGGAAGAATCCATGGTGCTAGGGTTACTATTTCTGCACAGGAAAGCAGGGCATTTAGTCTTATGTCTTCTCGAAATAAGATTAGACAGGCTCCTGGCCGACTGCTCAGGCAGAAACTAGTAACCCGGCCAAGAACAATACGCAAGCAAGATGAACACAACAAGACAATCCCGACATATCACAGTGATAATAGGCAATAAACGCCCCTAGACATAAGGCGTACAACTAGCAGTTGTAAGCAGACAACGACACCAGGGGTTAAGTACAGTACAGTCACAGATGGAAGAATCCAATAGTAGAGTTTACTATTTCTGCACAGAAAAACAGGGCTTTTAGTCTTATGTCTTCTCGAAAGAAGATTAGACAGGCTCCTAGTCGACTGCTCAGGCATAAACTAGTAACCCGACCTAGAACAAGACGCAAGCAAGACGACCAGGCAGTGCAAAAATCAAGGACAACCACGACTTCTACGGGAGACGCAAGTCAGAAGGATTTCGACATCGACCAACCACTATTGAGACTCTAGACCTTAATCATAGACCATTTATTCCATTTGAACTCCATTAGTAGACGAGATACCCGGCCAACCGTAAAAGAATGTGAATTTAAGTAAGTGCAGATTCCCCAATTATAATCTTAGTAGTTCAAGGTACTTGGTTCAAGGACCTTATATCTAAACTCATTAATAACCAAGGATTTAATCGTATTAAGATAAGTCCACAATGCCATTATTTTTCATAAAATACCTAACACTAAAATTGCACCTTAATTCATAACGACATATATTACCCTTACATAATTCAATGTTATGATACAAGACATTACTCCTTACACATCGCCATGTCAATAAAATACATAAGGCACCCAGGGCCATGACACAATGTTACCATAACCTTGCAATTTGGGAAGCCATCAACATTATATGTTATCTAATCCTAACAGTACTTTTATTTGTTACTAGATCCTTGCCCTTACATAAATGGAATAATATTTTAAAATTTCTTTACCCCCATAAAGTGCAACCACTAACTAGCATCAAGGAGTTCCTTCTTAATTGAATACATGACTAATTCCTTCTTAAATTGAAGATATAAACAATTCCTAATTAATTGAATGTATAAAGCAACATCATATTTGAATTTAACAATATAACATCATACTTAGAAATACCATCCTAATTATAAGTAACATCTTAACTGAAAATTTCAATATCATGTTTAGAAGAGGCCATATATAATAATACAATCTCTAAAATGACAAACGGACAAGATTTGAAAATGACAAACCACAATATTAACAAATGACCATACTTATAATAACAATAATTAAGAGGTCAGTATATAGAATTGTCATCATATAAGTAGCTTCATATTTGAAATTAACAACATAACATCATACTTAGAATACCATCCTATTTATAAGTAACATCATAATTGAATTTCAATTAACATCATATTTAGAAGGGCAATATATAATAATATAATCTCTAAAATGACAAACAGACAAGATTGGAAATGTCGAAACAACAATATTAAAAAGGACCATAATGCAAGTAAATAATTAATAATGCAATTGATTCAGCATCGCAGTTTATAACAATTAAATAATTGTCAATTAAAAACAACTAATTAACAATATCATTCCTTTAAATATATGGCAGTAAATGACAATGAGTAAACCTAAGATCAAGATGGATCTCGCCGAGTAATGCGCCCCACGACAGTTGGACTCAGGTCGCCTTAGGTGAGGCGCTCAGAACAGGCATTAAAGAATAGTAAAAAAACGCAGACCAAAATAGAAAAACGCACTGTAATAAAGCCCCTGAATGAGGAACGCAGACCCCAAGAATAAACGCAGCGAATTTTGTTCACCCAGACATTTCGTGTATAGAGAAATTCGTTCACAATGACATTTCGTTCAGAGATGAATTTTGTATGCAGTCAAAGGTAAACATCAACGCATACCAAGCAAAAACGCCCACGAAATACATGCCCACGCTGTAATAAAGACAGGATGCCCAAGACAAATTGTCTGTCATGCACAAACGAGATAGCAGTAGTTTTGTTTTTAAAAGGACTGACAGTAACGAGTAAGATGAAAGACGGTAAGTTTATAAACGAATAGACAGTAAACTTTATGAAATGCAAAGCCCACAAAACGAAACGCCCAAAAACGCCCACAGTAAATCAAGAAAACGCCACTGTACAAATTTTCCCAATAAATACAAGGAAAACCCACGGTAAAGATTGTTCACAGGGATGAACTCGCCCAGCAGAGAAAACGCCCCACAGCTAGTCAGGAAAACGCCAGAATTTAATTAAATCGCCCCAAAAACCCCATGGTCTAAAGAAGATTCCAGAACAATAACTATAAAAATTTGCACGTCCCCGCACAATAACTTAAAATTTGCACAGTCCAGGTGATCCACAGAATTTATTTTACACCATCAGAAAGTAGAATGGAAAGAGGGTTTTACACAGTCTAGAATTTTAACAAAAATGATTGTATACAGTCCATAGCGCTAAATAAAAAGGTATTTACACGACCTAGATTTATGACAATAATTATTTACACAGTCCAAGACGTTGGATATAAAGGATATACACAGTCCAAAATTATAACAACAATTATTTTATACAGTCCAGGACATTGAATAAAAAGGATATAACAACAATGTTACAGCGAAGAAACCAATCCGAGCATTCTAATATACCAAATAACGCGCGTACCTTTTTTCTTTCGACCGCCTCGATTGACGTCTGTGCCTCGATTGATGTCCCGCGCTCCTTGCCGCTCCTGCTTGCCGACCGTAGCGAGCTCACCGGTACCTCCCAGCCAATCGCTAGGGGTACTCTGCTTCCCCCTTATCCCCCCGAGCTGCAAAGGGGCCACACCAGATCCAGAGATAAGACTAGCTTCTCAGCTCGCCTCCAAGGCTGAGCTACCACTCCAATACAGCTGAGAAATTCCCAACTCCTCACAAGCAAACAGTCAAGCCACAATCCGGCAGCGTAACGTTACGCTCACCGTTCATCCCCTTCTTCCTTCTTTTCCCCTTCTTTTATAGAAATTTGAGACCCACCTACTTTCCTAAATCATTATTAATTTAATTTTTAATGACAATCCTCTAAAAATTCTCTACTGTCCAAGTGTCACTCATCCCCCACGCTTCTCCAAAATTTATTTTCTTTAAAAATATTAAATTTCCTCAACCCCCCTATAGTCGCTCCTAAAATTACTCCTAGGGTTCCTAGATCCCCTCTCATGCTTTTAATAACTTTCCTAAAATGGAGTTGTTGATTTTTAGTAACTCCTTAATTGTTGATTCCTTTTTGCTTTTTACCCTATGTCCCCTACTTTCCATTATTAAGTTTCCTTTATTACAAGTTTCCTTATTTCTATTATTTATTTCTCTCTTTTCATTTTATTTATTTTTTTTCTTTTAAACCCAAAAAGATAAATGTGCTTAATAGTCTTTTCAATATATTTTTAAAATCCTAACTTTTATACTCCCACACTTTAATAATGTTATTTCTTCTTTAAAATTTAAAAGCCATGGGTGTCAATTAATTTATCTCCCTCATTACTTTACCCCCCCATTATTTAAGAAGACTTTAACTAACACTTAGGAGGGTTTTAGTTTACGCCCTTATATTTATTTTTGTAGGATCTTTTCTTAGGGCTTATCACGATTTTATCTTAGAGATGTTTTAAATTTATGTTTAGATTGAACTGGGCGACATTTTATTAGGGGAGTCGTTTTGAGAATTTCTTAAACCGTTAAGGTCTTAGGGTCATCTAGGTTGTCTCATCATCACCATCAATGCGACGTTCCCTTCAGGACGCACTACATGCTCCAAGGGTGCCACTCGCCTCGTTTGCTTCTATTGCGCGACGTGCCCTTCAGGATGCACCACGTGCTCCAAGGGTGCCACTCGCCAACTAGTGTTTCTTTTATGTGACGTGCCCTTCAGGATGCACCACGTGCTCCAAGGGTGCCACTCGCCAACTTGACTGTTTGGTAGACATCTAGAACCCCTAGAGTCAACACTCCACCAGGTGAACTTGTGGGAGACTAAAGGCTCTAAGGAATAAGGCCCCCGCCTTATTGCGCGCCCCTTATAATCATCGTGAGCGACTGTCACAGTCTGCCCTCACAACATCGTGGATCCTCTCGAACTAGGTAGTCGTTAACCTACAGTTCGAGCCATGGTGGGAGTGCTAGTAGGCTGTGGCAGGGCTGTTGTCCACACCTCTCCCTCAACCTCTCTAGAAATCATGTGTGGCCCCTTTACTCCATATGTGAGTCTGGTCAGCAAGCTATCGTCAGCCTGCATCATCAACCATCATGTCAGAACATGTCAACAACATATCATCAAATAAATAAAATATCATGGTAATTAAATAAACCCCAATAGCACACTCCCTGACTCAATCCGGAGTCCAAGGGGTCCCATCGATGCCTCTTCACCCTCAAGGTCAAAAACCCTGCACGCTCAAATAAACTGAGTCAATAGCACCTGTATATATCAATAGTAAAACATCATGTCATCTATCATAACGCATCATAATCGAGTATAAATGTTTCAACATCAGAAAAGTCCAGATCACTTGCAAGAAAGTGTCCTCAAAGAATAAGTTTTGTAAGTGCGCCAGAGCGGGATGTTACAACATTGGGGTTGGGAATAGGGATTGGATTTGGGGGAGTTGTTGGTGTGATGATTGGTTGGGAAAGAGCCAGGCATTGGGTGGTGGGTGTTCATGTATACCCCAAACAAAGACCCTTTTATGGCCTTTATCGATTCCCCACATAGTTGAGAGTGTTTGTCTATGCTCCTAAGTGTTTTTAAGATATAATGTCAATTAAAATAAATGTGTATGAGAGAATCAATAAAGCTAGAAATTTCCTTTGAAGGTGCAAAGGGATGTCATTAAATGTTCACTATTAAATTACATTGTGGATTTTGTGAATTTGATCATAAATGTTGTTTGAAAAATAATAATTTAAAACATACCAATGATTTCAAGCTTATTTTTTGTTATTTAGTAACATTCCATCATTAAATGTCCTTTTTTATATAACCTATGCAAAATATCACATATTTCAAAGTAAAACACATATATAGCATGTCAAAACAACGCATTAGCTTCAATAGCTAGAGTTACGAATTTTCTTTCAAGTCCATTTTTCTTTGAACCTGGTATCTTCTCAACAATATTGACATGCATGTTACTAAAGATAAATGTAGGCGGGGGATGTAAATCCTGCTCTTAAGCTACATATTACAAAATCACATATAGAGGCATGCATTCATTAGCTTGCACTATGTCAATATATACAATTCATGTAAATCAATCTCTCTTCACTTACCAACTTGCTATCATATAATTCTCTTAACGATACAAAGAACAAATGCATAGAAAAGAATATGCCACTGAGGAAAAATTCACTATTCCAAATATCTATATCGGACCATTCATTTATGTATTATATTGATTAGATGATTGTCCATTCAATTGCCCAATGTTAATCTTCAAGATGAAAACATTTTTGGGTATTTATTTGACATCTCAACACACACTGGACTCATGATTCAACAAGGTCCACACCATGTTAAAATAGATCACATGTAATTTCTACAAATAAAATAAGCACTCATTTGAGCTATATCTTAGGGAAAATGCTAAAGCATTAGTGTGTTGAAATTTTTTACCACAAATTTGTAAAATACAGTATGTGTAAGGTAAGGTAACACCTCACAAGGGTCACTCTAGAAGTATAATAAATACTATGTGAGTGCATAGATGGGATACTATTTTTCTTAAAATATGTTGTGATATAATGGTAAATAGTTAGGCCAGGGATTTAAAATTATATGGAGTCACAAAATTTTAATTAGTGATATAGTTGTTTTAAAAAAAGTGGTAATTTTTTCACAAAGAACTATTAGTAGTCATATATGAACTTACCATTAGGGACTAGGTAGGGATTAGATAAATAAGAGAAGGATGTGTTAAATCCTAAAGAGAGGAGTAATTTTTATAATTTCTGAATGCAAGTATTTGGAACATTTTTCACTAAATAACCCTACTTAGCATTGACATTGTATATGTTTTAAACTACTACTACTAATAATAAATAATAATACTTATGTCGGTTTAATATTTCAATAATAAACAAATAAATACACACACATAACAATGACATGCTATAGAAAAATGAAATAGTACGAGTCTAGATCCACCTTAACCTTGGATCTATCAAGTGAAGAAAAGGATCAATTTCTTGGAAGTGTAAATATTTCCTCATTTTTTTGCATTCTTGTGCTTCCAAATATTTGATCCCTCTAAGGTGGTTGATTGATCCAGAATTAATATGTATATAGCCTAGTAGGAATAACAACAATCCATTGGTATGTGTATATGATTTAAGCTAAAATG
>JASDQU010194956.1:0-13370 GCA_032191745.1 Picea mariana | reverse complement strand
GCTCCTAGGTGTCCCCATATTCCCTTACAAGTTTTAATGACTTTCCCCCTTATTAATTTACTAGTTGAGTTTAATTTAGAAAGTTCTTAAATGCTAGATACCTTACTAAGTTAGAATTTTTATTTTTTCCTTTTGTTTCCCATTTCTTTTTATGTTTCCCTCCTTTTCCTAGTTTCCTAATTATTTTAAATTTCCCTCTTTCTCTTTTTATTTAAAACTCAATTTGGCAGGTGTAGAAAAATAACTGTTTCCCCTTTCCCTTTTTAATTAATAAATTTTAATTAGTATAAGTGACAGAACAAATATTTCCCCTTTTTTTAAATTTTATCCCCTAAAAGATTTTTATAAATTAAAATAATTACTCACCCCCTTCTCGACACATGCTTAATGATGATTATCATTTTTATTTTTTTATTTTTATTTTTATTTTTACAAACATATTTTTCTTTTACCTCAAGTTTTATGTAGACCTAGATCTTAATTTTCGAGGTTGGGTGACATTTTATTAGGGAAAATGTTTTAAATTTTTCTTATCACATTATTCATCCTAAGGCCATCTAGGTTTATTCATTTATTAATTAACAACGTGACGTGCCCTTCAGGACACACTACGTGCTCCAAGGATGTCACTGGCCTCTTTCCATTTTTCTTGTGCAATGTGCCCTTCAGGACGCACCACGTGCTCCAAGGGTGCCACTTGCCTCTTTCAATTTTTCTTGCGAATGTGCTCTTCAGGATGCACCACGTGCTCCAAGAGTTCCACTCGCCTTTTTCCATTTTTCTTGCGCGACATGCCCTTCAGGATGCACCACGTGCTCCAAGGGTGCCACTCACCTCTTGATTGACTTGGTAGAAATAAAAAAAACCCTAGAGTCAATACTCCACCAGGTGATATTTTGGGAGACTAAGGGCCTCTAAGGAATAAGGCCCTTGCCTTATTACACAGCCGTTAGAATCATCGTGAGAGACTGTCGCAGTCTGCCCTCACGGCATCGTGGGTCTTCTCGAACTAGGTAGTCGTTAACCTATAGTTTGAGCCATGGTGGGAGTGCTAGTAGGTTGTGGCAGGGTTGTTGTCCACACCTCTCCCTCAACCTCTCTGGTAGTCATGTGTGACCCCTCTACTCCACATGTGAGTTTGTTCGGAAAGATATCATCAGCCTACATCATCAACGAATCATGTCAGAATTATATCCATAATCATATCATCTAATCGAATGCAAAATATCATATATACAACAATCAACCCCCAATAGTCCACTGCCCGACTCGATCTGGAGTCCAAGGGATTCAATCGATGCCTCGGGATCCTCAAGGTCCAAAATCCTGCACACTCAGTAAAACTGAGTCAATAGAACCTGTTTATGTCAATGCAGCAAAACAACATGTCATCAAACCAGAACGCCTCATAATCAAAATCAAATGCTTAATAGTATAATAATCAGGATCACTTGCAAGAAAGTGTCCTCAAAGAATAAGTTTGCACAATGTGCGCAAGAGCGGAATGTTACATACACCCCCTCTTGGTCTAAACTTCATCCCGAAGTTTCACAGTATATAAGGGCCGAAATAATGTGTATCACAGTATCATGAGTCTATCTATCAAAGAAAAATGGAAACCGCTGGTGCATATCATATGCGTCCTCCCAGGTCACCGAGTGCAGACTATAGTTGTCCCACTAGACCTTGACCTTATCTATTGCTCAACGTCGTAGTTGTCGAATGCGATGATCCAAGATGCGGATCGGCTCAACCGTGAGCACCCCCTCATCCGATACCTGCAAGGAACTCATGTCAATAACGTGTGTAGGATCACTAATATAATGTCTCAAAACAAATACATGAAAAACATCGTGCATACACCTCAAGAAATCAAAAAAGGCTAGTCGATAGGCCACGGGCCCCTTCCTCTCCACAATCTCGAAAGGTCCCATGAAGCTAGGAGAAATTTTAGCTCCCTTTCCAAACTTGATCAAACTCTTATGCGGTTTAACCCACAAGAATACTCGATCGCCAACCTCGTACCTACGATCGACACAGTGCGCATCAACATAACTCTTCTGTCGTTCCTACGCTTCTTTAATCCTTTGTCTTATTGTTTTCATTTGCTCTTCCATTTCTTGGATCACTTCTGGTCCCACAAGGACCCTATCCTCAAGCCGATCCCAACTCAAAGGCGTCCAACATGGCTCCCATAAAGAACCTCGAAAGGCGTCATCTTAATGGTGCTTTGGTAACTGTTGTTATAAGAGAATTCTACCAGTGGCAGGAATTCTTCCCAATGCTTTTGTTGGTCCATCACGTACATGTGCAACATGTCCTCCAAGGTCCGGTTCATTCGTTCGGTCTGCCCATTAGTCTCCGGGTGATAGGCAGTACTGAAGTTAAGTTGGGTTCCCAAGGCCTCTTGGAAACTAGTCCAAAGTCATCCAGTAAACACCAATCCTCGATCGGATATAATCCTCTTAGGCATGCCATACAGCCTCAAAATCTCACTGATGATAAATCTAGCTATGTCAGGTTCCTGATACATTGTACGCACAGGAATAAAGTGAGCACTCTTCGTTAGAGTGTCTACTACTACGAAAATCGAGTCATGTCTCCTTGTTGTCAATGGCAATCAAGCAATAAAATTCATCAAAATAACCTCACATTTCGATTCTGGAATAGCGTGTGGTTGTAGTAATCCTGTTGGATGTCTATGTTCAGTCCTTACTTGCTAACATTCTAAACATATGGCCACATAGTTGACTATGTCTTCCTTCATTCCTTTCTAGAAGAATAAAGGTTTATGGTCTGCTCTCATCTCCGTGACTCCTGGGTGAGCCATGTATACTTCTCTATGACCCTCATTTAGGATCAAGCTCCTCAAATCGTCGTTTGGTGGTACGGAAATCCGATTTTTAAACCTCAATAATCCATCGTCGTCTAACGTAAATCCTTGAAATCTTGGTACCATCATTTTGTTTTTTCCGATGAAATCTTCGACCTCTTTGTACCAGTCATTGTCGTACTGTAAAGTTAGAATCCTTCCACATAGATTCGTCTGAAGAGGAAACAAAAAGATACATGGTCTTTGACTCAATGCATCGGCCACTCGGTTCAATGTTCCTTTTATGTAAGTAATCTCGAAGTTGTACTTGCTAATTAACTCCGACCAACGTCATTGTCACGCGTTCAGGTCACTTTGTGTAAAAATGTGTTGTAGTCCACAGTGGTCCGTATTTAGTTCAAATTTTCAGCCAACAAGGTAGTGTCTCCAAACCTTCAAGGCATAAACGATGGCTAACAACTCCAAATCGCATTTTGCATATTTTTCCTCATGCCTTCTCAGTTTACTCGAGATGTAAGCGATCACTCGACCGTCTTGCATCAAGACTCCACCTAAGCCTTCCTTGGAGGCATCAGTGCATACCAAGAAGTCTACCTCCATGTTAGGGACCTTTAGTATTGGTGCCATTGCCAACAACTCCTTTTGCCTCCTAAAATCTTCCGCACATTTCTCGGTCCAAACAAACTTCTTGCTCTTCTTCTGCAATTCCGTGATCAAATTTGCTATCTTCGAAAATACCTTGATGAACCATTGATAGTATCCTGCTAAACCCATGAAGCTACGCACTTCTGGGATATTCGTCGGTGTAGGCCATTCCATAATAGCCTCGACCTTTGTTAGATCCACGGCGATACCTTCGTCAAAGATGGCATGCCCTAAGTAATGAATCTTCGATTGATAAAATGAGCATTTGGACAACTTCCCATACAACTTGTGCTCTCTAAGACATTTTAGTACCAAGCGCAAGTGCTCACCATGCTCCTTCGTCATCTGAGAGTAAATCAAAATATCGTCAATGAATACTTGGATGAACATGTCCAAGTACTCACGGAACACCCCGTTCATCAAACTCATAAATACCCCTGGGGAATTTGTCAATCCAAACGGTAAAACAGTAAACTCGTAATGTCCAAACCTCGTCTTAAAGGCAGTCTTAGGGACATCATCCTCCTTGATCTACAACTAGTGATACCCTGATCGCAAATTGATCTTTGAGAACACCGTCACACCCTTCATCTGATTAAATAGATCATCTATCCTCGGCAATGGATACTGATTCTTGATCGTTTCCTTGTTCAATTGAAGGTAGTCAATGCAAATCCTCCATGACCCATCCTTTTTTTTTATGAAAATAATAGGCGCGCCCCACGGTGACACACTTGGATCTATAAGTCCCAGGTCCAACAATTCCTTTAGTTTCATTCTCAACTCCTGTAACTCCGGGGTTGACATCCGATAAAGTCTTCTAGATATTGGTTCAGTCCCCAGTTTTAGGTCTATAGTAAGCTCCAATTCCCTCTCAGGTGGCATCCCAAGTAACTCCTCCAGAAAGACGTCTACAAACTCTCTCACCACCGGAAGGTGTTCTAGACCTTTCGCTACTCCCTTTTCATTTAACGCAAGGATCGCATAGAGATTACATCCCTTACGCATGCTCTTCCGTAGCTGCAAGGAAGAGATGAACCTTAGGGAAACTCCATGGTTTTGTCCTACAATCATGCATATTTGTCCCTCATCATCGACCAAGCTCAATCATTTCGTCTTACAATTGAGTATCGCCTCATACAATTCCAACCAGTCCATACCAATTATGACGTCATAATATCCTAAGATCGTGACGTACAGGTTGGCCCTGGTGACAAACTCTCCCAGGTTGAGGGTACATCCTGTAACCTTTCCTCCAACCTTCTGTTTGGCTCCCGAAGATAAACTCATCATGTTCGATTGCCTTTACCTTAATCCTTTTTAGCGTTGCACCAAAAATGAAACTCTCGGTAGCACCAGGATATATCAAAATACTAAGGGTCCGGTCAGCGAAGGTACCTGACATCTTGAGAACATTTGAATGGTGCTCTGCTTGGCGGTTATTCACCGCTACATGAATCCGATGGGCCTTGCCCATATCTCCCATGGTAGTGGGTCCGACTGATCCAGACGCTCTAGTCCTCTCTACAGGGCAGTCATGCTAGTAGTGTGGCTCCCCACATGTCCAACACCGCTTCTTTGGTCTAGTATTCCTGGTACCCAAAGTAGAAGATGGTGGCCCACCAGCCTGGAATCCTAGTCTGTTCTGCTGAACAGGCCTAAACTGCTACTATTGCAGTCAACGTTGCTACTGATGTTGTGGTCCTCGATAAGGTGTCCGTTGTTGAGGCATCCGTCACCAAGGTGTAGTGAAAGTGGATACCCTCTGAAAGCCATGATATCCTAGCATATGTCTCACTGGTATCTGATGCTGCTGCGCACCCGATGACACCTGCCCTGCTGGTCTCGCTAGAGTCCTGCTCTGACCCCCACTGATAATCTCCTCCTTTGCTATGAGGGCCTTCTGGATGACATCATGCAATGTTTAAGGCATCAGAATCCTAATCTTTACACGTATGCTGCCATTAAGGCCGAACACAAACTTGTTGACCTTAAGTTTCTTGGTGTTAAGATGTGGAGCATACTAGAGTAGATCCATAAAATGGACCTCGTACTCGAGCATTGTACGACCGCCTTGTTGTAAGGCAGTGAGCTAACGCTCAATGAATTCCTCTGATAGGTACCTCTCTCAGAACCGTTCCTCGAACAGTTCACATGACACGTCTTTGACAGCCATGTTTAGCTGTGGTAGGAGTGTCTTCCACCATAGAAGAGCGCTCCCCTTCAGTTGAAAGACCGCCATGCAGACCTTCATGTTGGAGGTATAGTCGTGAAGTGCAAAGCACATCTCCATTTTCTCCAACCATGCCTCGGTGGCTGTGCCATCCGGGGCACCAAATAACTCGAGGAATTTGACCTTCTTAAGTTCACGGTGAATGCTATCATTACCAAATGGAGTGAGTGGTGGACCCTCAGGGGGTGTTGGTGCCCTAGCCTCATCTCTGTCCAAACGGTTGATCAGTGCCTTAGACATCCGCTGAAAAGATCTCATGATTCCAACCACATCACCCATCGCTATCTGCTCCTACCCGACAACTTGTTTGTCTCCATGGGGGTTAGACCCCTCAGGCATGGATTCTACTGGAGGCATCGCGCCTCCTTCCCTAGCACCCCGTCGTTTGCCTCTGAGGCATCCTCTAACCATGATTACCTGCACGAATACAAGTTAACTCAATTGGCAACATTACAATCAAAATCATATCAATGAAAGTCGTAGTGATCCCAAGTCATGGGTTGAACCCACTCTTATACCACATGAAACGACCCCATTCGTTATAACTACGAGTGAAGAAGAAGTAAAAATTTTGTTTTTTTAAAGGCAAGAAGGAGACAGCAACAACGGTTTAACCACATCATTGATGATGAATGCAAGCACACAGACCAGGCAATAGGAAACTATGATTCCACGCACCGGCACAAGGGAAACTGGGCGCAACATCTGTATAACAACAAAGAGGAATGACTACCTGTCCGACGCAAACAGGACCCGCCTACAAGCTGAGAGACAACATCCCCCTCCCAACACAATGACCTCGATGAACAAGACTAGAACCGCAAGGTGTGCATACCATATGCATGAAGGCATTCTACCCACACACCAAAAGAAACTTACTATGCTCGACAACTCTCACACAGAACGCACCGAATCCGACCAAGTTCTCATTCATTGTTATCCAATAGGACACACCATGATCCCCTCATCAGGAATCATGTTGTCCCAGGTGATAGACACATCAATAATCGTGGCACCACACATCCTATCTGGACCGAGGACTCTAGATAAATCTAATTCACTAGGAGTCGAAATAATTGACATGAAGACTACGCCAAAACCCAAAGTAACGGGTAGACAAGACACAACATAACCTTTGAATTAAATTGCATGAAGGTCCGGAGGATTCTTGTTTCCTACAAGACAACCCGTGGTGTATGGACAAACCAATCACCCCTTCCAGCTCGACCTAAGGCGCGAGGCACAAAACTGCCAAAACTAAAGGCTAGTAAGGTTTTAGCTGAGCATCTACTAAACTCTCCTCCATTATGCTTGCGCAAGCTAAAAGACTAGTACATCCATAATCATTATGTCTAACGCATCCTGATATCCGTCAAGGAAGAAGTCTAGGGGCGAAGGAGTGGACCTTTATCATTACTATTGTCATCAAAGCTATCATAAGGGTGAACTAAAATAGGCATTTAACCAAATCAAACACTTGTTAGCAATATACATTGTTCATTAGAAAGGGTAAACTCTTAACATTTATAAAGGTGATCTATGCTACCCCCAAAATGACATTGATGTAAAAAATAACTAGCCAAAATTTAACCAGTTTAACTTAAATGACAAGGTTGTATGAATTATTAATCGAAACTTTAATATACAAGTTATAGTTGGTGTCTAATCAAGTTATTTGATAAATGCGCTAGTCAACTAATTCCATTCATAAAACGCATGAGGTGGTTGTCTAAAAGGGTAATAAGTTGTTGTGTAAGCAAATGTAAAATTTCATTGTTGTAAAACTACTATGTAATTACACAATGGCTGTCAAAATAAAACAGAATGTGAGTAGGTTGATAAGTCACCTAGAATTCTAAATACAATACCACTGAATAGAAAATGTGTTTTTAATCAAATTAAAGCACTGGATGTGAATTAAAAAAAAAAATGTGTAGATCGCATAGTCACCAGGTAATCTGAATAAAATACCACTCAATATATAATGCGAGTAATCAATTTATGCACTGGTTGTAAGTTAAAAATAGAATGCATGCAGACCATGGGAAAATTCCAGGTAAACAGGAAACAAAGGTTGTCTTAAGGGAAAAATCGTGGTACCATACACACAATAGAAAGGAACTATATAATCGTTGTACAATATTCGCCACATGATCGCATTTGCCAGTAATAGAATGGAACTAAATAAACACAAGGTCACATTTGCTAGAAATACATTCGCGTTGCCATTAAAGCAGGTCGTTGTACATTAAAGAGATATATATTCGCGTTGCCATCAAATATAATTCGTAATTGCCATTAATTAAAATCACATTACCAATAAATGAAGTCAGGGTACATTATTTAGCACGGAATGGAAATGTAAAAATCGTTGGTCTACACAGTCGAAATGCATTGATAAGTTAAAACGGACTAGGGAAAATTTTCCAGGCAGCAAAGGTAACAGATATGCAGCTTTGTAAAGGCAAATCGCAAGTGATACACCCAAGAAATGATTCAGTCTTAAAGAAGGCAAACATCCATTAAATACAACGAATGCAGTCCTAAGAAGTTGGAAAATCGCCAATGATACACCCAACCATGAAAATGCAATCAGGAAAAAATGTAGAGCAATCAAATCGTGGTAATAATGCAATCTTAAAATGACATCGCCAGAGTATTACATCTATCAATGGAAACACGATCATAAAAAAAAAAACGCAGACACATTGAATACCATTTCTTTTCATTTAACTGGGAATCAACAAAAACACAGGCACATTATAGATATTCCAATTTCACTCAATGAGCATCTCGCTATAAAAAAAAATGTCTTCAATGAATTTAAATGCATAGAAAAAATATAAAAACTACATCCCTAACAAATGTAAGGGCTATCAACAGAAGGACAAACGTAGGCTAAACTCGTTCTCAATTAAATTAAAGTGTAGAGGTAAATCGCAGGAGATGAAGATGAACAAGGGGTAGGGTAATCATTCGCTAGAAGGCGCAATGACCATCAGTCAACCAAGACTAATCAACATGGGCAGACGTCTGGGGAAAAACATCCTTTGATCATCATCTGCGCACAGAAAAGAAGGGAATTTGGATCCATAGGTCTATTAACACCAACATGACAAATGTAGATCTGGATCCTGGCCGACTTCTCAGGCGTAGACTGATGAGCTAGGGACGAAGGCAAAAATAAACCGCAAATCATCACAAATAAATAAACCATAGGATGGTCAAGACATGCAGGGATCGAAGCCAAGGGAATCAATAAATGACGAGCTTACGGCTATGGGGGAATTCAGTTATCAACTAAACACTAAGACTATCACTTTCTTTACCCAAACAAAATACAAAACTAAAAGCGTAAGTATACTAGTAATCTATCATGCAAAATTAAAGGAAGCGTATCATAGCCCAAGTCGCCTGCTCTGAGTTGTTGTCCCACGTGCTCTGTGCAGCTCCTGCTTGCCGACCGATGAGACGTCACTGGTACCTTCCAGCCAATGCTAGGGGTACTTTTCTTCCCCCTTAGCCCCCCGAGACGCAAAGGGGGCACACACACTAAAACAAAGAGCAGTTAGCTCCTAGCTCGCCTCGCAAGGCTGAGCTACCACTCCTCACCAAGCTAGGTATCCCAACTCCCACAAGCTAAGTCAGTCAAGTATAAAATTTTGCAGCGTAACATTATACATAACAGAAGAGATCCATCATCCTCCTCCTCCCTCCTTTATATAGATTTTCTAAGTCCATTACTTCACCAAAATCCCTTTTAATTTATTGTTTAATAATTTAATTCATAATAATCATTCCTGTACATGTGTCACCCATCCCCATCATTCCTCCATAAATTAATTTCATTAATTAATTAAATACCTCTATTTCCCTCACCCACCTAAAATAATTCCTAGAATCGGTCCTAGGTGTCCCCATATTCCCTTACAAGTTTTAATGACTTTCCCCCTTATTAATTTACTAGTTGAGTTTAATTTAGAAAGTTCTTAAATGATAGATACCTTTACTAAGTTAGACTTCTTCTTTTTTTCCCCTTTTGTTTCCCCTTTCTTTTTATGTTTCCCATTTTTTCCTAGTTTCCTAATTATTTTAGATTTCCTTCTTTCTCTTTTTATTTAAAACTCAATTTGGCAGGTGTAGAAAATTAACTTTTTCCCTTTTCCCTTTTTAATTAATAAATTTTAATTAGTATAAGTGACAAAACAAATATTTCCCCCCTTTTTAAATTTTATCCCCCAAAAGATTTTTATAAATTAAAAGAATTACTCACCCCCTTCTCGACACATGACTAATGATGATTATCATTTTTATTTTTTTATTTTTATTTTTATTTTTACAAACATATTTTTCTTTTACCACAAGTTTCACCTAGACCTAGATTTTAATTTTTGAGGCTCGGTGACATTTTATTTGGGAAAATGTTTTAAATTTTTCTTATCACATTAATCGTCCTAAGGCCATCTAGGTTTATTCATTTATTAATTAACAACATGACGTGCCCTTCAGGACGCACTACGTGCTCCAAGGGTGCCACTCACCTCTTTCCATTTTTCTTGCGCGACGTGTCCTTCATTACGCACCACGTGCTCCAAGGGTGCCACTCACCTCTTTCCATTTTTCTTGCGTGACGTACCCTTCATGACGCACCACATGCTCCAAGGGTGCCACTTGCCTCTTTCCATTTTTCTTATGCGACATGCCCTCTAGGACGCACCACGTGCTCCAATGGTGCCACACGCCTCTTGACTGACTTGGTAGACATAAAAAACCCCTGGAGTCAATAGTCTACCAAGTGATCCTATGGGAGACTGTTATAACCCTAAATTGCACCACACATGCTTACCTGGAATCAGGCCAACTCATATCCCTTCTTTACCAAAGCACTGTTGAACAACTCTTTGAAAATCCTCTCTTATAAAGGCCCAGGTGCCCTAATCCATTACTGCACGCGTGTACACGCTGGCTGACCCAAAACAGCCCACGTGGACCGAAAAAAGCACGGAAAAAATGAAAGTTGCCGACAGAGCACAAAAGATATGGGTGAGTTAACTGAAACTCCTGGCCATGCATGGCCGAGGGTTCGTCCAAATACCTAACTTCTTCTAGCCTATAAAAGAAGGGGTAGGGGTCCTATTTGGAAAAAGGAAAAATATAGCAAAGAAACTCTGCCCATTTACGTATTCCCATTGTCCCAACCCTTTAGCCTTTCCCTGTGCCAAAGGAGATTCAAAGCAAAGCAGTTGGAGAACAGAAGAAGAGGAGCCCAGGATCAGGTTCAAGAAGCGGTAGCCGGTCTCAACTTTTGTAAGTTGACTTATTCAAAGTAATAAAGAAAATGCTTTTCCCGTCCTAATTCATGAACTGTTTATAGTTTGATCAGTATATGTTTGGATTTCTAAGCCGTTAGTATATAAGTAGTATGCATGCATAGTTGTTGCTTGTCTTGGATGCAGGTCATCTTTGGAAGGAGTATTGCAAACAAGTAATCAAGCACAACGGAAGATCGACATCAAACGCTAGGAACGAGGTAGGTTGATATTTCCATGCATTTACTAAGAAAAGGGGATTTAAATCTAGGGATGAAGGTAGAAAGTAGTTTCTCTTCGGTTAAATCTACATGCAAAGTCTGAACTCTATTTGTTAGTCCGTAGGGAGATTTTCCCAACAACAGAATTTGCGATCGTACTAGAGATACTCTCTAGGGTTCCTGGAATTTTATTTAGTTTTTGGGTAGTTTTAAAGACTAGTTTTTCTTGCCTGTTTTTTCTTTTAATTTCTGTAAGGTCTGAGCTAGCAGAGAGTCTGGTTTTCCATACCAGCTTTCTCTGATTTGCTTGATTGTGTTTGTGGGGACTCACAGAGGTACACACGGCCTATATAAGGTCTTCACGCGTGTGCCCGTGCCCTATGCTCTTACAGCCCGCGTGTGAACGCTAGCTAAAGAGGTAGCAATAGCGTGTAGAGTTCAGAGAACTTCAGAGGCAATCATCCTCTTCCCTGTCAGAATCACACATTCTCAGGGGGTTTTCTGAACTTCTGTCTGAGTCTTGTTTGCTAGCAGTCCTATCTCAGATTGTTTTTTCCTTATCATTTTTTCCTTACATTATTTGTTTTTCTGTCAAAAAGAGTGTCCAAGCCTTCAAGGGATACTAGTTATCAATATCAGTGGTCTCTTCCTAGTTTGGTCTGTCTGTTTTCATTTTTTCTCAGAATTTAGACATACACGCGGCCTGTACAAGGTCAGCCCGCGTGTACATGCCCTCTGTCTCTATCCAGCGCGCGTTCACACGCGTGTTGTTTGAGTAACAGTCGCGTGTTTGTACAGGATACTTTTTGTTGAGGGTAAGGTAGTCATCGTTTCCCTTGATAAGAATTATTCCTCTTAGGTGTTTGAATCTCTATGTGAGTAGTCAGTAGCTTAGGATTAATCTTACCCTTAGCCTACATTTTCTCAGTTAAAAATAAAAGAATTTTAAAGGTTTTTAGACAAGTGTGAGTGTCATTGTTTTTAAAAAAAGAATTGCTAGTGTGTGATTTTTGACCTAATTCTTTGCGATCTTCAATTAGGCCAGAATTGTTTTTCTTGGTTTTTGCTTGTCAGTATTTTTCCTTTCTTGCTTTACTAGCATTTAAATAAATAAAAGAATCTCTTTTCATTTTCTTGTTTGGTTGAAAAGTGTGTTTCTGCATTATTAGCCAGGGAAAAGTCTTTTATTTCATAATATTTTGCAGTTCACTTAGATCATAAGTAGCTCGTAGTCAAATGAAATTCCTTTGAGTTTGCTGTCCAAAATCTTAGAAAAATTAAAAATATTTCTTTTGAAAAGTTGTTGAAATTTTGCATTTAGTAAAAGTTTTGTTTCCAGCCTTTTTATTCATTTTTTGTTTTCGTCTTTTACACATCATCAGTTTCACCTTCATACCCCTTGACGTAAGACAAAGCCATAAAATTAACGCTAAATTTAAAATCTTCTAGACTTTTATGTTTGTAGGGTTCACCAACTAGTTCAGGACTAGGGCCTTGGATTAGGTTGGAGAGGAAACTCTTCAAGGCCATTTTAAATAAAACATTGGAGTCTGAGATAGGGAGTGTCTGAGTCCAGTGTTGTGAAAGTTATCCAGGACCCCCCTCTAACACAGGGGATAAACACGAGGTCGCGTGCGGAAAGGTAGCAGAGATAACCCCTCCAAAGCTAGACCAATCGTAGTGGAGAACACATATAGAGGGCTTGTTTTGGGATTCCGTCATTTGCATTTGCCACGGGGCTTCGTGGGTCTTGAATCTATTTGAGGTCCTCAGTTGTCTTCCAGACCATTATCTCTCGATACCCTTGATAGGTTTTAGGCTCGATACCCTGCTCATTGTGGTCTACCCAACTTTCGACTGTACCCGCCTGATGACTGTTCGTGCGCTAGCAACCTAGTTCACAATATTTTTTAGGGACATACACAGGTGACTACGGGGGTATACCACGGTACCTAGGATAGACATTGGGCCACGCTTTGCAGAGTATACCTGAAGGGTGCTTCTGTGTTCGAGTTACACTTGCACCGGTAAGTTGCTCTAGTGTTGGTTGTTGTAACTGTTCTTCCAATTAATTTAGTGTTTGCCTATCTTATCTTCTAGGGACTTTTTTTTTTTAGTGTGTGTTACTT
>JASDQU010194955.1:11194-24513 GCA_032191745.1 Picea mariana | reverse complement strand
AGACAGCAGGAGGAGCACCATAGGGTATGTTTTTACTATAGGTGGATCAGCAGTAAGTTGGATTTTGAAACTCCAAAAGGTTGTTGCACTTTCAACAACAGAGGCAGAGTATGTTGCTAATACAGAGGCTAGTAAAGAGATGATTTGGTTATAAAGGTTTATGGAGGAATTGGGAAAGAAGAAGGAGAACAATCGGTTGTACTGTGAAAATCAGAGTGCCATTCACCTTGTAAAGAACTCAACCTTCCATTCAAAGACTAATCATATACAGTTGAGGTACCATTTCATATGATCCACCTTGGAAGATGGAAAATTGAAGCTGGAAAAGATACACACTAGCCAGAATCCTGCAGACATGTTAACAAAGGGAGTAACCAGGGAGAAACTGAGTTCCTACTCAGTTTCAGTTGGTCTTCAAGAATGAATATGAAAATGAGAAATTTTCCAGGTCCAAGAAGGTTCAGAGTCCAACATATACGACAGCAGTGGAGTTGTTGAGATCAGTCTCCAAGTGGGGGACTGTTGGTTATGGAACCTGATTATCTTCTTGATTTAGAGGTCCTTGATTTCAGCCGTGTTTATACCCCATGAAGTATTTACACCCCAGAAGTATGTACACTCTTCCACACAGGGGAGTGCAGAGGGGGGGTACCCCCTCTGTGGGGTCCGAGGGGTCTGGGAGCAAGTGGGCCCCCAGCGGGGGTTCGAGGGCGAAGCCCCCGAAGTAAAAATTGCCTTGTAAAAGTATATTGTAATTTCATTGTAAATCTGGACCATTCATTATAAGGTCGCAGATCTAACGATAGAGATTATGTTAGGGTTTTTTTACCTAGAAGGCAAGCCTCTTTTATGAGGGAAATGTATCGCGGCTATGGTTGATGGTGAATATTGTATTATGAGAGAGGAGACTGTGAGAGAAAGAAGAGGAAGTTACAATGGGTTTTACTGTAGTTTGTATCCCTTCATTTGCTGGATAATAATAAAGGAAGGACCTGGCAATTTCTCTGGTGGACGTAGCCCACACTGGGTGAACCACGTAAATTTGTGTCTCTCTTGTATTGTGTGTCTTCTATGTTTTGTTTCTGCATTTTTTTTATTTTATTGCTCCGCGGTCTTGTTTTTCTAATAGAAAGAACAACTTACTTAGTCAAAATATTACAATCAGGGAGCCCTGCTCAACCATTCGAACCTCTCTAATCATTTAGAAGATGTATTTATAATCAAAATAGGAAAGGCAACAACTAGAGGTGTGAGTTGGCCTTCCTATCCTAGGATTCTGCAAAACAACTAAAATCCTAACACCTGTTCTAACATATCTCAAAAAACTTGTACAATTGAGGAGCCATGTTGGGAACCACTCCAACAAGAATTAAATGACATGTCTCCTATATTAGGTGCATTCCTTTTCAGTGCCAAGTTTCCTCCAATGGTCGTATGTTGTTTCTATGCTGCCTTTTGTGATCCTTGCTTCTCTCTAAATCATCCACAATCAAGAATGAGTCATGAATTCAAACCTTTGACTACAAGGGCCATTTCGTAGCACCATTATGTAGCGCATTTGGTATCCAATTCCATAGCACCCTTTTCAAAAAAAATCTATAGATTTGGTAGCGCTTCCTATGAAATAGCTCTGCATATTTCATAGCACCACTCCTAAAACAAGTCTGTAGTTTTTGTAGCGTGACTCTTGTGTAATGATTGTGCAATTTCCGTAGCGCCCCTCCTGAAATAACTCTAGAGATCCAGTAGCACCACTGCTAAGACAATTCTACAGATTTGGTAACACCACTGTTAAGTTTGTCTAGGATATTTCATAGCACCTTAGGTAACACACTTGCAAAACATACTATACAGATGATTCTGTAGCACCATGGCACTACATAATGTCTATGTTTTTTTCTGTGTGATGAGACCAATCCTTAAAAAACACAAAAAACTTAGTTGATGGAATAGGATCTTGTAGATGCCTATATAGGTGGAAGAAATTATACTTCCTTGATCATTTCACACTTGCAAAAAGATACCACCCACAAAATGGATCTGTCATCCCCCAACTACTTCATCAATCTAGCACTCCTCCTTGTTGCAGGAGAGATTCCCTCTTTCATAGCAACATATTTTTCCTTTGTAGGGATACTCCTCTTGACTACAGGTTCATCTCTTTCAATTGCATATTGTACTATAACATTTAAGTTCCTCTGCTCCAGTTCATCCTTAAAATGTTGTAATTCCTCCTTGAGATTTTTTCTTTGGGACTAAAAGATTTTGTTTTTCCTGTATAGGGTCTTAGTTTCCTATGGAGAGGCGTGGTTCTTCTTGCTGAAAACCTTGCTAGGTCAAGAGTTTCACTGTACATGTCCATGATTTCTTTCATATTTCTTCTCTCATTCAAAGTTTCTTCCTTCAAAAAAGCAACCTCTTTCCTAGCCTAGCTGAGCTGTCTGATCAATCTTTTGAAAGTGGGATTACTAGGAGTGTTGATGTTAATCACCTCAATAGGTTTCTCAATGCCTCTACCTTTATATTTCTGTTGAATAGAGGCTCTATCTATCACCTAAATAGGCTTCTCAATGCCTTTATCCTTATCTTTCTCTTTCCTTGGAACTTAAGCCTTGGGTAAGAATTATGCTTCAACGGCTTCCTTGAGGGCCAATGATCTAGTAAAATGCTTCTTGATTCTGATCTTAGCTACTGGAGAAGGTGAAGGGAAATGAAACTTCCTTCCCCTCTTGGATGTGGTTTTGGTGGATGAAGGGACTTCTTCCAATTCAGGTGTAGGAGGAGGTGAAAACTCTCTCTTTGGTGAGTGATGAACCTCCCTCTCTTCTTCTTCAATTTCCTTGGGGGTTTCTTTGTCTTGAGTAGAGGCTTTCCTTTTTCTCTTGCTGCCTTTTCTTGCCGGGGAAACACTACTAGATGGAAAAGGTATCTACATCATATATTGAGGGGTAGAGGCTATCTCTATCTCAATATGGGCAGAGACAATGAGCTATTCTCAAGGAATGTTCCTTTTCTTCAACTCTTCCATCACCAACATCCTGATCAAACCAAAGTGAAAGACACTAGTGTCCACATCCTTGTATTTGGCTTGGACTCTATCATACATCTTTCCCATGATCCTCAAAATATAAAAGGGGATATGCATTGCATACTTACCAGTGAAAAGTAGCAAGAGTCTTATATGATACTATTATAACATGTTAAACCTTCCCTCACATGTAAAATATCTCTGGATGATCTTCAAAAGTTTATCAAAGCCTTCAATTAGGTGGCTCCTAGGCACTCCCTTAGACAAATTGTTTGTTTGATAGTCTAGTTTAAGGAAGTCTTTCGAGAAGGAAACATTGAGGATCATGGATTTGAACCACCTTTAACCAGTATTAGGTATCTCAGTCATTGCTTCAATATAGGAATTAGATACCTCAAACTAAAGGTTTCCCACCTTGGTCTTAATTCCATCAAAGTGTAATGAAAATTGCCTTGCTAATTCAGGGTGTCCCGTTTGCATGTTTTGGCAAAAAGAGAGGCAACCAACCATTTGGAAAATGTTCCTAACCATTGGCTCAACATCAAATAGGTGTGTGTCATAGGGTTCAGTCCTGACCACACTCCCTCCCTTATGATATTTATTCCTTTGAGGTGTCTCCATAGATATAAACAAGGGATCAAAAGGATGTGATGTAATGAGGGGTAAAGGAACCAGACAGAGGCAAATATCAATGATAATTGACAGTGGCTAATGGTTTCTCTCTCTCAAGGATTTTCCTCCAACTCACTTTGAATTAACAATAGACTGGTTTGATGGATTTTCTTTTAAAATTGAGATAAAGAAACTCTGAGGAAGGTTATGTAGGGATGTACTGCTCAGTTTTATGCCACAATACAATGGTCATCAAATCTTTAAAAGGTAGGGACTTCTATTCTCCTTACTTCCAGAAGATCTTAAGATAAACGAATGATGACATAGTGAATAAAAGAGGCTAATGCATGGGTCTTTGAATACAGGATATATCATTGACTAATCCAAGTAAAACACAACACTGAGACATGGGATTTGTAGTGTAGTTTTAGCATCGAATGTCTATAACACAGTGTGGACACAAGGTCCAAGTGAATGAATGGGAATTTAATATTTAGAAGAAAAATGGCTTGAACTTTAGAATAGGTGAAATTTAGTTGGAAAATGGCTGTGAAGTTTGTGGAGGAAGAGCTACAGATGCAAATGGATGAGAGAGGATGTAGTCTGTAGTGTTAGGTGTTACCAAAAGATGAGGCAGGTGTATCTTAAGACTTTTCCATGTAGCTGAAAAGACTCACGGAATACCTAGAGGTCGTGGATGATGATGGAGGAAATGCAACAAGCTATGGAACTAATACATCCACCTCAGCCTCCAGTTTAGCTCTGACATTTGATCCCATAGCGCAATCTGTAGCTAGTCTGAACTAGTGATTTCAACAATGTCGAGCTTGGAAGAAAAATTCAAATGCTTAAACAGTTATCAAGCTCATAAATGACCAAATCAAAATATTTTTTTTAACAACAAGGGTGCTGAAAACAAGATAAATCATGACCTTATCTGATTATTGTGAATTATGGTAAAGAGACTAGGACAAATGTGTGCTACGGAAACTCCTAGTGAGTTGGCAACATTCTTTTCAAAATGTTATTTGACCCCCTTAATGGACATAGGGACAACATGGAAAGAATAAAGAACATGAGTGGATGAAGTGATATGTCAACTCATTAGGATCATGGGGTCGATTATGCTTGTTGTCAAGTCGAAAGGTGATTCAAAGACATGAACCAAAAATGAACCTAGGCTAAAATCTACGTGTCGGCCAAAAGTGAGCCAAAACCCAAGTATTTATTTGTTTAGACTAACCTAAGAAAATCACAAAAAGAAAAACTAAATCAAACCTAAAGTATAAAGGATAAAATTTAAAATGTAAGGGATAAAAAACCCAAGGAAACTTCATGTGATAACATTGGCTCCACAGAGGATGACATGCTCCCTGTGAGCTTTCAAGAACAAGCAACCTCAGTGCCTTATCCTAGGGTTATGGGGTCACTTATTCAATTAGAAATAAAACAAAAAATGATATTTACAATGGATGGAAAGCCACTCATGGCTTAAGAAAAACACTTTTTTCAGAAAGTTCCCATTGATAGAGCCACCAAAAACATCAGATTCCTCCAAATTCTGCAACTTATAAGTGTTATTTGAAAATACCTCAAACATCTTGAAGGGACCAATCCACAAGGCTTCAAATTTACCATGTTTTCCTTTGTCTTTCTTGGGTGCATCCCACTTGAGAACTAGATCTCCCAGCTGGAAATATTCTTTTCTTACATTGTCAAAGGCTTGCTTGATATTCTGTTGATGGTCCTATGATTTGTCCAGTAGATACTCCCTAGTCTATTACACTTCTACTAGTTGTTGTATCCTTCTAACCATATCATCAGGTTCTCCTTGGTAGTCCTCGAAGAATTTTTCCATGGGAAAGGAAATATGAGTAGGAAATATAGCTTCAACCCCATACACAAGATGAAAATGAGAGACACGAAGAGATATCTTTGTTGTAACTCTATTATCCCATAAATCAAATTTCATCTTTGAGTCCCATGCTTTCTTGTTGTCTTCTAACAATATCTTGATGATCTTTATAAGGATCTTGTTAGAGGATTATGCCAATCCATTCCCTTGGGGATAGTAAGGAGTAGAATGAACCAATGTAATCCCATATTGTTCACAAAACTTGATCAATGGTTCATCCTTGAAATATGCATCATTATCAGTAACAATTTTGCTCGAACAACCGAATCTTGACATGATATTCTCAAGAAAAATAATTATTACCTTGTGGGAGACATTCCTAGTAGGGATGGATTCTATCCACTTGGTGAAGTAATAGTGGCAGTCAAAATCCATCTATGATGACCAATTAAAGAGGGGTGGATTTCCCCAATGAATTCTAGGCCCCACTGTTGAAAAGGACCTGAAGCTACCACATGCTTCAATGGAAAAGATTTGATATGTTGTTTTCCATAAAAATTTTGGCATTTGACACAAGCTCTAATATTTGCACAAACATTAGTAAAAAGGCCAGGCCAAAAATACCCATCTCTAAGGATTTTATAGGCCGTGGATCTTCATAAGTGATGCCCCCCACATAAACTGTCATGAAAAATCAATCATAACCTTTTGGGTCTCCTATGGATCAAGACATCTAAAAAACACTCCTAGAGGATCTTTCCAATACAAAATGTGGTTAATAAGACAATATATGATTTCTTTAGGCTTCAAAGCTCTTACCTTGTTCCTTTCCAAACCATCAAGAGGGTGAAACGCCTGCAGAAAATATATGATGTCCTTATACCAAGTGCATTCTTCCAACTTTGGGATAACATGAGAACCTTGATCAACCAACTTAGCTTGCTGATTTTCTGGGTTTATGTTTATGAAATTAACCCCCCAAAATTTGCAATTTGATTTAGCCAACAACCTAGCTAAACCTTGGCCTTTCACCAATTTATTGGGCTTTATTTCAAGGTCAAATTCTAGAATATTGGAAATCCATTTGCTTCTCCTCCCATCTATGTCAGGCTAGATAAGTATCCCTTTTACTGAGGCTGAAGGGACATATGCAACAATCTTTGAATGCATAAAATATACTTTGAAGGATTTGAGGGATTTTACCAAAGGATAAGCCTGCTTTTCCATGATATCATATTTAATTCTTGCATCCCTCAATGCCCTACTGAAAAAGGAAATAGGTTGCTCTAACCCTTTTGCATTTTTCTGCAATAAAACAACATCCACTGTGTCAAATGAAGCAAAGGAAAATATCAAAAAGTCCTTGGAGTAGGGGATGATGAGCACAGTTTCTTCATTCAAGGCCCTTTTTATTTGATCAAAATAATTTTGAGACCCAATGGTCCATTTGACCTCATTTCCTTTCCTAAGCATGGTTGTAATGTACTTTACCAATTCAACAAAATTTGAAATGAACCTTCTTAGGAAATTGATTTTCTCCAAGAAAGACTGAAATTCCTTATTAGATCTAGGGAGATATAAGGTATGTATGGATTCCACTTTGCTTGAATCAATCCTTACCCCTTCTACTGATATAATGTGCACCAACAAATTACCCTCCTTCATAGAAAACAAATACTTTTTAGGATTGAGAGAGAGAGACCAAACTTTCTGCACTTCAAGAAAACCTTTTTCAAATGATGATAATGTTCTTTATCATATTGTGAGAACACTATGATGTCATCTAAATAGATTACTACAAGCTTGTCCTTCTCCCCAATAAAGGAAATTTCCATTGCTCGTTGAAAGGTTGCTCCTGCATTCATCAATCCGAAGGGCATTTTTGCATACATGAATGTGCCCCAAGGAGTAGTGAAGGTTGTCTTCTCTCTATCTTTAGGAAAGATAGAGATCTGATTGTAGCCAGAAAATCCATCAATAATAGACATCCTAGATGAACCTGTCACCCTCTGCAAAATGTGCTCCATCTTTGGTAAGGGGTAATTATCTTTCTTGGAGCTTCTATTCAAATTTCTGAAGTCGACACATAGTCTGATTTCCCCATTCTTCTTCCTCACTGGGACCAAGTTAGCTACCCATTTAGAGTATCTCAAAGGAAAGATAATCTTGGCATCAAAAATCTTTTTTACTTCATTTTCCATAATAGGCAGCAACATAGGATTTATTTGTCTATTTTTTTTCCTAAATGTCTTGGTCTCCTCTTTCAAAGGTATCTTATGTTCAATGATGCTTGTGTCATATGTCCTCAAATCTTCATATTTCCAGGCAAACACATCATAAAACTCATTTAAAAGCTTAACATATTAATCCCTTTGTTCTTTTGACAAGCTACTAGACAACTTACCATACTTTGGATCCTCCTCTGTACATAAATTGCATTCAGTCACATCAACATTTTCAGTTGAACCTTTAACCTTTACAAAAACATCATTTCTATCAAACAATCTCTCCAAAGGAACTAGTCCCTTTGGAATATGGTTACTAGGAAACTGAACAATATGATGGTCAGAAATCGTATTAATAAAAACATCAACATGAGGGATTTTTTCAGTGTCATGATCTTGATCAATATGTAAGGAAAAAAACTCATCCAAAGTCTTAAGAATTTTTTTTATCTCAAGATCATCCTCAAAGACCTTCCAATGTTTGACATTGTCAGGTATAGAGGGTCTATACTTTACTTCCACATCATATTTGAGTTTAGGGGGAAAAGTAACTCTAAAATTACTTGTTGAAACAACCAAGGAATATTCCATAGTGTTCTCCTCTCTTGGAACAAATGGGATATTAGAAGATAAGAAGAAACTATGAACAAGATCCCAAAATTCATTTATGTAATTCATTAACCTTAGGTGTTTAGCTTCATACAATTTTTTTATTTGATGGACAATTAATTCAACATATCCAAACACTTCTATATATTCAATCCTCATGTCTTTGGCATCCCTCAAACCCAAAACAAGAGACTCATATTCTACCACATTGTTTGTAGTTTCAAATTCAAGTTTGTAGGATAAAGAATTGATCTCTTAAGTAGGGGAAATAAATATTACCCCAACACCAACATCTTCTTTAGAAGAATCCCCATCAAAACAAATCTTCCAAACATAGGTATTAGGAAGATACTCTTAACAAGAGTTAATGGATTGTTTTCTTATTTCAGTAGGAGGTTGAGGAGCATCAGTGAGCTGCAATATATTGGATCCTAAATCAATATAAAGTGAAAAAATATGATGGTTGGTGGGATTTTCTTCATCACTGTTGATGTGGGCTAATTGAGCCTCCCTGTAAAGCCTTCTGTGTTATCCCCCAAACAAAGGAATGGTGGCATATAAAAGGTCTGTCTCCAAGGTTACCCCTAGTATTTTTATCCAATATCTTGACAAGATCATCCCAAAATTAGTGGGGACATCAACGACCACAATATCCATGAACACACTTTTCATGGGCAATTGAAACAAGGTCACAACCAGATCTTTGATAACCCAAAGACACTTCACTTTCCTAGATTCAAAAGAGTATAAGTCATGGTAGTGTTTTGTAATTTCCAACCCAAGCTCATCCATGACTATTTGAGACATGAGAATGTGAGATTCCCCTGTGTCCATCAAGCAGTTGTGAAATATTTTATCATGAATGTTCAATGATGTATAGAAAGGAGGGGAAGAATCATCTCTATCTTCTACAAAAGGTCCCATGATAACTGTTGGTTTTTCATCTTGAAGGTTAACTAAAACTATGGAACTAGAAGAAATCTCAGACTGCAACATTTTAGAAAGGTATCTTTTAAATTCCTCATTCTTAATCAGCTCCAAAAAAGGTACATGGATTTTGTTCTTTTGGATTTCATTTTCAAAGATAAAGGAGGATGAGGATTTTCGAATCTCTTTAATTTCCGGGGAAGGTCTCTTAACAAATGTTTGAGGGCTTTGCACATCTTTTCCTTTATTGCTAGCTGTCACATCCTTGTTAGAATTTTCTGTTTTAGTGGGTTGATCAGAGGTGTCAATCTTTCCCTCTTTCGTTTTGGACCTTAGGTTGTATCTATTAGGATTTTCAGTTCTTTTTTCTCCTTTACTCAATTAATTTAATTGACTATCCATCATAGACTTCTCATATGCATATTAGGTCAAATGAGGAGATGAAGAGGCGTCACCAAGACAATGGATTTTAAGATCATTATCTCCATCCTCTCCTTCTTCATCAACAACAAGGTTTTTTTGGAGAGGGGATTGAACTTTTTTACTATCCCTATCCCTATTTCTTGGATCTCTTTGGAGGACTTGAGGGGAATTATTTGGTTTTCTGAAATTACCTTTATTTTCAACACTCTGTGTGTTTCTATAGTTATGTTTTCCTTCAAGTTTCAACTTCTCCATTTCAATAGAAAGTGATTTTACCAATTTGTAAGTTCATCAACCCGAGGGTGGACAACAGGGGATTCAGAAGTTGAATATTCATCCCTACCTTTCCTTCTATTTCTATCATACTTTCCCCTAAGTTTTTCAACTACCAATATATTGGATTATACTTCTAAGGCCGCATCTTGCATATGGGCTAAAGAGGTATATATTGTTTCTCTCAATAGGAGGAAGAACTCAGGGTCAAAAGAATTGGTATAGGTAATATTGGTAGAGCTTTTTGTAGGCCTTATTTCAGTGGGAATATTGTTGTACATTTTATTGAATCTCTTTGAGAAGTTAGAAACAGATTACCCTTCTTTCCTCTTAAGTGATCCAAATTCTGTAATATAATAAAGGAAATCCTTTTTATCGCACCAATGCCTCAAGAAGGAATCATCCAAAGCTTTAATACCAACAATATATCTAGGATTCAAACCCCTAAACCATTTTCTAGCCTCACCATCAAGGATTTGTAAAAATACTCTCATCCATACATTTCATTTTCAATGTTAATATTATCTGCATAACTATAAAAAGTTGCAAGGTGTTCTTCTAGAGTTGTATCTTCCTCCCCAGTAAACTTGGGCATCTACTTAAGGTAGTATCCAACTGGAAGAGCATTCATAGGCTGAGGTAAAATAAGAGGGGCATATCTAGCAGCCACTATGGCATCCATCTTATTTCTAGGAAGATTAACACCTTCCATTGGGTTATGAACTGTAGGGGAGCAAGGGGGAGATGGAGTTTTGACAACTGCGAAAATAGTCTGGATTTTGGGGGAAAGAGGAAACTTGGATGGAGAGGTTTCAATTTTTAGAAGAAGAGTTTGAGTCTTGGGGGAAGATGGTATAGGTTCCAAAGTAAAAGAGATTTCCTCTTTTTTAGTCACAATAACTTTGATAGGAGGAGGAGTAGGAAATCCCAAAGTAGGAAAATCTTCAAGACTCTCAAGTCTGAACCACTTTACAATATTAGGAGAAACAAGGGCTTCAAAACTATATTCTTTGACTTGGGGGATAAATATGAATATTCAACAGGGAAGTTTTCAAAATGTAAACTTCTAGAAACTTCAGTAGAAGGTAAAATAGGAGGGTTAGATATGGATATTGGAGTTTCAAAAGTAGAATCATGTGAATGATCAAAAGTACCTGGTATAGTAGCTGAAAAGACTTCTTGAGAAGCCTTTCCTTTTTTGAGAATATTCTCTGGGTCAGCTTCAGGTGTTGCTGGAGGTAGATGTGGAGTAGACCTCGTGTGTTTTCCTTTGGGAGCCACAACTGAAACAATGGAGTATCCATGTGTAAGCTACAATCTTCAATGTAATCATTTCTAATGCACCTTCAAAATGAGTATTGATTTGTCGTTCAATCCCAGGGAAATGTCTTCAATTCATTCCCCAACAAAGGTGCCAAGAAAGTTAGCACTGAGAATCACCCTCATATTGCAAAGAGGATAATCCTAGTAACCATCAAAATATTTCTAAATGTAAATGAGTGATTGAAGGTCAAATGGGCAAAACTCAAAATAAGAATGTTTTAACTTAGAAATCTGGGCTAGCATGCATAAGAAAATGACGCCTTGATTAACTTCAGTTAGTGATTTGGAGTAAAAATTAATAGGAGGAATAATTAGTGAGGAAGGTGTAAAGGTATGCTATTGACATTAGGTCTTCAAGTAACCAAGGGAAGAAAAACTCACTCACAAGAACTTCTTGAACTTAAAGTTAATAACACTGAAAAACATTCATAGTACTATTATAATCAAACATTCATCATAACACAACTACAAAATCTCATATGGATCATTCAATCATGAGTATTTCAACATAAGAGGTAACAAGATGATGTAGAAAGAAATTGACTTATATTGATCAAAATGTCTCAAGTCCAATACATAACCAATGAACAACTTACTTAGTCAAAATATTACAATCAGGGAACCCTGCTCAACCATTCGAACCATTCTAATCATTTAGAATATGTATTTATAATCAAAAGAGGAAAGGAAACAACTAGAGGTGTGAGCTTGCCTTCCTATCCTAGGATTCTCCAAAACAAATAAAATCCTAACACCTATGCTAACAGATCTTAAAAAAATACTAAAATTGAGGAACCATGTTAGCAACGAATCCAACAAGAATTAAATGACATGTCTCCTAGCTTAGGCGCATTCCTTTTCAGTTCCAAGTGTCCTCCAATGGTCGTATGTTGCTTCTATGTTGCCACCTGTGATGCTTACTTCTCTCCACATCATCCACAATTAACAAGGATTCATGAATTCGAACCTTTAACTACAAGGGCCAGTTCGTAGTGCCATTATGTAGCACATTTGGTAGCCAATTCCATAGCTCCCTTTGAAAAAATACCTTGTGGATTCGGTAGCGCTTCCTCTTAAATAGCTCTGCAGATTTTTCAGTTCCACTCCGAAAATAGGTCTGCAGTTTCTGTAGTGCCACTCCTCTATAATGACTGTGCGATTTCCATAGTGCCCCTCCTAAAATAACTCTACAGATTTGGTAGTGCCACTGTTAAGATAGTTCTACATATTCGGTAGAGCCACCGTTAAGTTTGGCTAGGATATTTTGTAGCACCTTAAGTAGAACACTTGTAAAACATACTATATGGACGATTCCATAGTGCCATGGTGCTACAAAATGTCTTTGTTTTTTCTGTGTGATGAGACAAATTCTTGAAAAACACAAAAAACTTAGTTGATGGACTAGGAGCCTGTAGATTCCTGTATAGGTGGAATAAATTATACTTCCTTGATCATTTCACACTTGCAAAAAGAGACCACCCACAAAAATGGATCTGTCATCCTCCAACTACTTCATCAATCTAGCACTCCTCCTTGTTGCAAGAGAGCTTCCCTTTGTAATAGCAACATCTTTTTTCTTTGGAGGGATACTCCTCCTGACTGTAGGTTCAACTCTTTCAATTTCATATTGTACTAGAACATTTAAGTTCCTCTATGCTAGTTCATACTTAAAATGTTGCAATTCCTCCTTGAGATTTCTATTTTGGTACTGAAAGCTTTTGTTTTTCCTGTATAGGGTCTTAAGTTTCCTATGGAGAGGAAAGGATATTCTTACTGAAACCCTTGCAAGATCAAGAGTTTCACTGTTATGTCCATGAGTTCTTTTATCTTTCTTCTCTCAGTCAAACATTTTGCCTTCAAACGAGCAAACTCTTTCCTAGCCTCCTTGAGTTTTCTAATCAATGTTTTGAAAGTGGGATTAATAGGTGGAGTGATGATGTTAATCACCTCAATAGGTTTCTCAATGCCTTTACCTTTATCTTTTTGCTAAACAAAGGCTCTATCTATCACCTCAATAGTCTTCTTAGTTCCTTTGCCCTTATAT